>WIPJ01000122.1:66772-83200 GCA_018155075.1 Cassiopea andromeda
ATTCTCTTATCAACAGCTATACTCTACATCCACAATAAGCGGGGGGGGGGGCTCTAAACCATTTCTGAAAATATTACTCGTGGATTGAAAATAAGTGAATAAGGGGGGCAGCAAAAAGAGGGCATGGATTGGAAAATGTAAGACAATGCTTTTAGAAAACTCCGTTCATAGGCATTGCAAACATGACGTAGAATCAGAAAAACAAAAGACATAAGGTTAAATGAGTTACTCTGGAGTCAGTACATGCAATATTCAGAGGAATGATCACTGTGCAGTAGATATAAAGTAAGTCAAAAATTGTTAAAATGAATAGACTAGGGGGGTTGTAATAAGCAGCGGGGTTTTTAAATCAGCGGATCTTGAAGTCATTACCTTCTCCCCAGCTTCCTATAAGTTTGAAATTTTCTTTTTCCCTTCCACTTTTTGCGTTTTCCTGTACTCTGAATTATCATTCATTCCGTTTCTACGGAGGTCAAGCCGTTCGGCTTCTGTTTGGTATAGATGGGGCGTTAGCTACAAGACCATTACAGAATATGTCAATTTGGGCATCCTTTCGTTCACACAAGCTCGCGGGTATTGTAATTAAATAACCCTTTATTCATTGTAACATAACATGAAAGCAACAATCACTAAATGAATCGTGAGAGTGAGCTTTGCAAAGAATGCACTTACGCTAGCAAGACGCCATTTTGACATACATCATGTACGTGGTGCGACTTCTAATACTAGACAGGCACGCTTTTGCTGGTACGAGAACATAATTTCTACATGCATAAGTAAGAAAGAAAGGTAGAGTTGATTCAAAATACTGTATAGATGAAAATGAATATGAACCTGGGAAGAGCTGGTCTGAATGCATGATAAGTCCATATATCACAAGCCATTTGATATGAAACTTTCTTTTCCATATCCTCCTTTGTTCTGGAAATGTAAAATTGCTTAAATCCATGAGCGCTTCTTCAGTAAGGCAGTATTCTTTCGTGAGGCAAAAGGCTACGCTATCTATAAGCTAGACAGAAGTCAAACAGAATAAAATAGTCCCCCTTTTCGGTAAAGACTTTTGCTGTTTTGAATCTTCAAGTAAGGTCTCTCAGAAAAAGGCGGCTACCAGCCGCTGACCTTAGGCATACTTTGGCCGCGAGTTATGATGATACCCTAATCGATGAAGATCGAAGTTGATTCCTCTTATTAGACTTGTGATAAATTAGAGCATAGTTTCAACTTATGACTCACAACTTTATGATGGCAGTGGCCTTGTGCTTTATCTATTGTAGAGAATGAGTTTATTTCGTAAATATAGTGCGCCCATATGACGAGCAGTGCAAAATCAGACCATTTTTGTGTTCGTGAGAGAACGAAAGATTACTTGATTCTAAAAATAGCTGTAATGATATGTTGCGCTGACGTAATCATCCAATGCTCGATACTGTGATATTTTTTTTACAAGAGAATCAATTACATAGGGTATAAATACTTCCGCAACATTGCAAGAACTACAAAAGAAAACTGCCCTTTGTCTCATTTATAACAGTCTCCATTACGAAACAACACTATATTAGCTGCGTAAGGCGGAATAGTTTAACTATTTCAAGAACAGTAAAGGATGGGACCAGGAGTAAGTTGTAAATGCTCGGAGGAGGAGCCCCTTGGTTATATTGTTGGTTATCATAAGTCCTTTACTTGGCCATCTTTGTTATACAATACATAACGACATCAATAAACTAATTAAAATCGCACTATCCTGGTATCATATTGCAAATTATATATGCAGCTCCGAAACAATTATCCTTTTATTTAAGTACTAGCTATCAATATACCCGCTGAACACGGACATAATCTTCAAATTAGCCTTGGAAATACAAGAAATGCCACCACTTGCCTGCATAGATTCACGATATCCCATGTTGCTGCGAAGGACCACAATTTCCATGTAACTGAAATGACAACACAACATTGTGCTTTGAGCATGGGGAATTACCATTCTCAGGATCATTCCCCAGGAATATGAGTTATGACCCTGAAAGTTATGTCAGATTCGTTTCAGACACGTTTAAGGAGCAAGAGAATATAATTCAATGCTGAAAATTATATGTTGAAATGTACGTTGTAGCTATTACTCTCTTATCACTCATATCGCGAAGGCAGGCATCATTCTTTGAAGTGTCGCTGCTAGCCGATAAGTCTTCAGCTAAGAAGATTTTCCTCGAAATTACGGCACATTTGCAAAGTTTTTGCTAATTCAACATTATAGATTATCAACAACGCATTCTAGTTCGCTTTTTCAATAAAGTGCTTTACTTTTTCCAGTAAATCTATCATAAGATAATAAATTCTGCTGCCGTTCACGTGCTAAGCTACCTAATAAAATCTATCTATCAATTCTATTTATCAAATCAAGTCTATCCATCGTAGGGTTGATTCAATGCATTAAAAATTAGAAAAAATTTGCCAAAAGATAAAAAGTATTATGTTGCAGCTGAGTGCTGACTGTCACATGTGCAGCCAGAGTGACGATCTTGATCCGTCCCTGGTGCACACCTCTTGTCCTCCTTCTGAATCCTCATTTGACTAGCCATTTGCTGTCAAAATAGATGAAGAGTTATTTTCTCTTCGTTCTCTATTGTCTGTTGCACACTTTGATTGGTAAATGATGGTGTAAACCGATTATTTGATTGGCTGAAAATATTCCACCCCTCGCTATCTATAGAAATATCCAGGCCCAAAGTTGCTAAATTTTAAATTTTTTTTTACGAATAACTCAAAGATTAAGCTTAAGCTAAGCATACTTTGGGGGAGAATATAGAACACTAAAATATGAAGAATGTTTTAAAATTTTAAGGAAATATTCGTGATATGATATGATCTACATGATTTCAAATAGGTGAGTAGTTACACTTTACTGCATTTCTCGTTATAGGCCTCAAAGCTGTGGTATGCTGTGACACCTTCTGTTGTGTCACAGAAAACACTGACGTCAGGCGGTCTGTATTTACTTGATTAGGCGCACAGGGCTTATTTGATAGAAATGATTTTCAAGGTAAAGCTATACAAAAAAATTTCTTCTTCCCCCATTTATTTCCCCATCAAATCTCAAGTTCTACTTTGTATTTCAGAACTATATATTTTTTATATATTTTGAACTCAAATAGTATGATAACCATATATGACAGAATGATCATACCTTTTCAACAATATATTAATCAAATATACTTATCCTAAGACACTTTGTGCCACAAACAGTATCTGAAAACAGATTTTACGCTATAGAAAGACATGATCTTTGCTTAATACATAAACATAAAAGTTTTAATGTGGTGCAGAATTGATTTGAAACATGTATAAACGCCAAGTGGATTTTCTGAAGAAATCTGGGAAGTCTGATGAAGTGACCATGCGCAGGTTTATAATCTAATAGCTTCAAAGTCGGAAGATGTACATAAATTCTCACAATTAACTTTTGCAATAAAAACGGATGGGGCCTTTTAGGAACAAAATGTAACATAGCTTTATGCAAACCTAGTTGATAATTAGCGAAATTTAAAACTGCATAGATTTATGACAGGAAATTGACAATGAACTCCAAGGGATTAATTAACATAACATAACATAGTTTTATGTAAAAATAGCTGATGGTTAATGGAATTTTAAACAGCACAATTCAGCTAATAGTCGGAAAATATGTTAATCAATTTGATGATTTAGTAAGTGCTCGTGTCTTCTGTTTAATCTCAAATGTAATTGGAAAACAACGTAACACGATTTACTGCAATAAACTTTCACCAATCATAAAGATTACAGAACCAGTTTAACATCAAAACAAAGAATCAAAACACCAACCATCATAGCCAAACAATGATGGACTTCCACAAATCAGTTACTGATGCAGCACGACAGCACGAAGCACCTGCAGTTGAGGAATAAGCTAATGTGTTTCGTTGCGACCACTCTTATTCCGTGTGGGTACAGCTCCAGCAGCTGGATAGCCCGATCTATCAACTTTGACGTCGGCGTAATCTGACTCCGCTTTTCCTCTTGTGTGCGTAGGCCTATCTCTAGCACTTTCACCAACTTTCTCAAATATCAAAATTGATTTATTCTGGACTCTACCAGTTTGATATACTCGCTGATTTCGATGTACCACCCCAGCCTACAAAAACAACCATTAAAAAAATATAGAAATGAAGCTTAAACGTACTGGTGAAAATATTATAAATAAGAATGCCATTTGACTAATATGTCTATGATGTATCATAGTTGTCTAGTTGTATCTCCTTAAGCGCACACCAATGTCTGTGATAAAAATATTCGCCTTAACGGATAAAATTTCTAGGCTAAGATGAGGTTCAAAAGCACTATAAAATATGAATATTTTAATCTTGAATTAAATCTACCAATGCTCAATGAATCTCAAACAGGGAAATGCGAGTCCACAGAGTTTGGGGTTGAAAACAGTCAATAAGTCTGCCTAACAACCAAAGCGCAAAGGAATATTATATCAGCAAGTCCGAAACATAAAAATTCTGCAACATCTATTTTACGATAGAGATTAGATTAGAGTGGAGAATGATGACTTTAATATGTTGCACCAATCTTGTGTGTTAGAAAAACAGTCAATTCTCCCCAGCATTTTCCTTACATTGCACAAAGGACCAAGATCTCTTGAGATATGTATGAGTGAATGGTGTTTTTGATATTTTAATGAATTGTTCTGAGAGAATAGGGTTCCCTAGCATGGCAGGAACCCCTTCATTGGGAGAGATCTGGCCAACTCTAAACTGACTTCTCTAAGCATCTTGGCTGCAGTGTGGTTCTTGTGGCAACCTCAGCTCATCATGTTGTTACCAAAGATACATTCTTATTGGTGAGTTGGAGTAGCCAATAAGAAAACACGTCAAAAGTGAAGGAGAGAGATTGCAAAGGACATCAACACTCACTGTCAACTGGAGAGTGCCATCTGCAGTGTAATTTGTCATCTTTTAAATCTAACATCAACAAAGCTTGATCTTATCACCCTCTTTATTTAAAATTCCCCATTTTCCCAGTTTTCTATTTTCGGGTCTTTGTTATAGGCCATACGGCCTTTCCCCGGCATTACTTAATACAAAATAAATATGTGGCTACTTTTGATTGGCTATTGAAATGCTGGCATTCCTCCACGACAATCTACTTACAAAAATACAGATGCGGAAGCAGAAGCCTGAAGAAGTAGGAGAAGGAACTTATTAATCTCACCATTGCATAGTTGTCCACCTGAGGCGGGTAGTCATGGCTGTTGAGACAGCATAGAAAACATTAAAGTCTGAAACCACTAAATGACTTTAGGCTAATACGATTAATAGTTGAAAGCTAAGGCCAATACTGAAAAGGAATGGTAGAAAGTAGTAAACATTAGTCACATGGCGATTCTTAAATCAATGATGGAAAATAGCATTCACTTGTCTTACTTAGAAAAGTTTTAAAAGTGCTATACTTGAATAAAACAAAGAAAAAGAACAAGTATTAAAGTTCAGAGATGAGAAATTTGCAGAGCACTTTTTATACATACCCAGAATCAATGTTACTGCTACTTCCTGAAATAAAGTCAATGTAACATGAGAGAGATTAAAAAAGGACTGACACTAGTCAATGCATAGAAATTGAATAGAGAATCTCTTAGCAGTAGGCCATGTCTAAGGATAATTGTCTATTCTTGTTTATTCAAATCGAAAGCGATGCATGTCGTTACTGAGCCCGCCAAACTGTTTCCGATCAAAAATTTTATACGATTTTCTTGATACAATTCTTGATTGATCGAATGTGTATGAAATCTGAAGGCAGATGCAATGAGCATGGATGGACTATTTCAACCGAAGCAAAAGTACATCAGTGGGTGATGACTTGATCTCTATGATGACAGTTGGTAAATCGTTTTGGTTTTCTTCTCTTTTTATGCTTTTTGAACATCTTTGACAAAGCTCCAGGACCCTTTGATGTACAGTGATGAGCAATGAGGCAATTTTCCAAGCACAAGGCTTGGTCATCTTCAGCGTTTACAGAAAAGAGCACTCACGCTTATAGAAGAGTCAAGAGAATAGAATGGGTGGTGTTGCAATTGGCTTTCGGTCTCAAACTTGACTAATGTTGACATGGCAGTTATGATGAAAAACTCCTAATTGGTCGTTGCCCCGATAGCCTAAAAGGAAAACTTAATAGATACTAAATATCTAACTATTCAACATGAAATTGATTGCACTTGGACATTCCAAGACAAAATCTAGAATTCCCCAAAAGGAATTTTTTTCTATCGTAGTGCACAGACTTGGAACAAAATCCCATTACATGTAAAAATGAGTTCCACGATTACCTCGTACAACAAAAGCTAAAGAAAATTCATGAACAGTTAGTGTTTTTACCCAAAGCACGGTCCCTGGGAAGACCAGCAATATCCACCAATTTTATTTCTAGTTTAGTTAGAAATTTTCAGTCACTTTTCAATATGCCTTTAGAGTGTGCTTTTTCATATATTTGTACTAATCTATTGCACTAATTACTACTCTGCTGCAGGTTGGGTTCTTCATAAGAATACTAAATACCATCATGTGGTTATGTCCTATTTATGTGCATCTATCGTAGAATAAAGACAAATAGTTGATAAAAAGGTTTTCTACTAGCACCTAGCACTCCTAATAAAAAATCTGCACTTAATGGTAGTTTGTAGTGATCGTAAACACTTTCCAACAAAAGTAAAACACTCGTGGTGACAGTGAATTCGGAACGGGTAATGTGCTTGAGATGTTGGGTTCACTTACGTCTGGATTTTCTGATGCAGTACACAATTAAAACGATGACTATGATAAGAAATATCACACCACCAACTGATGATCCAACTATCAGACCAATATTTGTATCTGAATCTGAATAGAACAGTTCAGAACCTAAATAGAACAATTAATTAGGAATTGAAGTCAAACATTGATGAATTTTTGTATGAAATAACAAAGCTCTGGATAAATTGATCACAAATAATGACAGAATCTGAGTACAAATCAAAACTAGTGTTCTGATGTTTGGTTATTTTATAATGCATGGAAAGTGAATAACATTGACAAGGTGAAAATGAGAGATGGAAAAAAGACTGAGTATGGTTGCCAGAAAAGAAGAATTATTTCAATTATGGCATAGGATATCAGGATGCACAAGTGGTATTTGCATTGCGTTTTGTATATGGTGTTTTATACATCAATTGCATCAGCAAATGTTAGCGGTATCGTTTATACAGTTCAGTAGGATGGTCGTGTAATAGTGTGAACGAAAAGAATTATCAATACCAAATTTGGTAGAGAATATGATAGAGAAGACAAAAGTGTTGTCAGAGCTGGTGACACATTCAAGAGATAACGCTAATACCTGGAGTATTTGGTTTAGGGCTCATTGTTGAACACTTAGAGCTTCGTGAATTTGGAGATAACGATGTAGTAGCAATATTTTGCCTGACTGAAGGACTAGTCAAATGTCGAGTCTAAAAGTAGCTTTTTGCAAGGCTCTGCTATTTTCAGATTACAAATAGCGCTAGATTTCTTATGTTGCAAGTAAACTGTAACTTTGCTCTATTGATCATACAAATTTATATTAAAATATCAAAACTAAAGATCAAATCATGTTTGATTAACAAAAAACAACATATTTATGAGGAACAAGCACAATAGTTAGAAATAAAGAATAGGTGATAATTTTAAATGAATGGATGGCAAACATTGCAAGCAAAGTTTCCATGCAAACTGAAGGACGTCCATTTGCATGACATCATACAATGCAAATGCAGTGCAGTTGCAAGATCATTCTAGATATGACATTTTAGATATTCCTTGGCTTGTACCAATCTAAAAATGAAAGAAACGAATGTAAATTGGTGTCATACCAGGCGGAGTTGGACTTGGGATGTAGAGTGGTGTGTCTGAGACATTAGCAGAGACAATTTTTGAAGTAGACTTGAAACTGACTGTCAGCTGAACATCAGTAACATATTTGTATGTTAGCAAGTTACACGTTGCAATCTCTCCAATGTTGTATCCGGAATAACTGTACTCATTTCTTCCTGATGCACTTTTGAGTACAACGTCATATTTGACATAACATATTCCCGGTTCCGTTTTATTCCACTTCACTTGAACACATTTTGCTTCTCCAAATTTTCCTGCTTTCAAACCAAAATCCATGTCCAATTTTACTGCAAGTTGAGAAGACTACTCAAAACAAACACACAATGGCAGGGCAGGGAAACAATTTAATCTAATGCTTTTAATTGTATCCCATGGGAGAGTAGGAGAAGGCGATCCTATGGTAATCTCTATTGCTGTTTTTTCAATTGCAATAGGAAAGTCCTGGTATGAATTAGGTATGAATATTTTGTAAAGACAAAGTAGGGTGGAGACGTCTATGTCGGGCTTGAGAGTAGATTGACTATGTAGCTTGCCATATTGCTGTCTATGTATCAGGACACTCCTATAACGAGACTAACTTTCATATGAATAATCATTTTAAAATAATGCATTTACTTTTACTAATAGGAGATGCAGGACAATCAAAACTGAGCAACCAGGGAGCAGTGCCTCTCCACCGTTTTGCATTAAAAAATAACGAAAAATTTTTGCTTTCTTATATTCCATATACTTTTAAGCTCATGGTTTGGCCACTACAAAAATGAAGAAGTCCAGGTCTATCTCCGACTTTGGTGAATTCATTAAATCAAGCCCTTGAACTTTTAAAGTACACTGATTCCTCTGGAGTCTTCAGTAAATAACAGTAAATATGTGACACCAAGTAAAATAAACTTACACATGACAGTAAAATTTGTGGTTGCTGTGTCTGATGATGATCCAATGCTATTCTTTAATGTTGTTTGCAAAATTCTTCCACAATAGCTTGCATCAATGTTATTCAATGTATATGTAGATGAGTAAACAAATGGATACAACTGTACACTTGGAACATTTGTTGGAGATGAACCAGTAAGATGAGGCCATCTGAAATCAGCTGATGGTCTGGGATTTCCATTCATTTCAATTCTGAACTGTAAATTTGAACCTTCATTTGCATCCCAGATGCTTGGGGGCCTTGCTATGAAGTATGGAATCCCTGTGAGAAATTGAGAACATTAAAGGTGGCAGCGCTGTTAAGGCAAAAATTGTAATGTCCTAAAGGAAATAGAATTTGAAAGAAAACCGTACAATTAAATAAAATAACACTCTTTTGGAATGTAGTACACTCTGAGTAAAGTTCTTATTAATGCTGTGCCATTTATAGTAAATCCATGGAAGTCACACAACACTCTAACCATGTCATCCCTGCCTATTGGGTGAATTCATCAAGAATTGCTTTGATATCTTCTTGAGATGACCAAATTACTGTTGCATACGGAACATACGAGAGGGGATATACTGTAAGTGCTAAACGTGGAAACAGTGTCGTGACACAGAAAAAGTATTTGCCATCATACTTCGCTATACATATGCTAAGCCTCTATCAAAACCTGATGCCACTGCTTTCAAGCTTATAATTTCTCTATTCAATGCATATTTTCCAGAGGTTATTATGTTGACGCTTTTGTTGTGGACTGCATTCTGGAAAGTGAATGCAATGTATAAACACTCAATGCTGTAGTTTCTGCTGTATGTTTTCTTCACCTATCAGTTATGTTGCAGATTCAATAATTTGTTCATGGAGAACTGTTGGTTTGTTGCAAACCCCAGTTTGGGACTTTTGTGTTTAGCTGCCATGTGTCCTGTCATATATACTATGCTGTGTTCAGCAGCAGAAGACAGGACCCCTGGAAACAAATTAAACCCAACGGGAGGATCATCTAGTATCTGCTATCCCAGGTCTTCATAATATACAAGCAGCCAACATGATTGCTAAGCAAATCTCTTTTTATCAATATTCGCCTACTGCACCCCCTATACAAATCTTGATCTTCTATACCCTAATCCAGTTGTTCCCAACCTGTTTAATATCGCGGCACACTATTGAGTTCTTAAAATATTCTCGGCACACCTATCACAAAACATGAACATTTTCTACTCATAAAGCGATTTTGCTATAACATAATTAAAAACAAAGAAGATCTGATTAAAGGATTGTTATTTGTGTAAATACAACATACTTTATCTAGGAGCAGGAATAGAATAAGAATGGTGAAGTTCAGAGGGACTGTTGTGCCTGGTGCTTCTTTACTACTGCTGCAATTTGTGGACGAATGTGAGAGAGACTGAATCTTCTCTGTTTGTAAGTCTTTCACATGTTTTGTTCTTAATATTGCTTAGGTAAGAAAATCCTAACTCACATAGATGGGACGTTGAAAATTGTAATAAAACTTTGATGGTCTTTTTCCTGAAAGTAGGATACTCTTCCATAACAGAAATCCAAAAGGCGTCTAATGGCAGTTGTGCGTACTTCAGTTTAAGTCCACGATCACTGGAAAGTCTTGCTAATTCCTCCTTTTCACATACGTGAGAAGTAGAGAGACTGGTGACCGATAAATCTAAGAAAGGATTGCGAATCTAATCAAATTCTTCAATGCTGATTGAGGGAAAATATTCTTGAATTCTATTTTCTAAACATCTCAAATGCGCACTAATAATAAGAATCATCTCGGTTAAGAAGGTTTTGCGAACTGATGGAAACATATCCAAATTGTCTACCTTCAATCTATTTTTCCATATTGCAACTTTTTTCTTAACAGCAACTAAATTATCTGTCGCTGTAAGAATGTTTTCATTTCTGCCTTGCATATCACTGGTCAGACCATTGAGATGTCCAAATATCTCACTTAAGTACTCTATTTTGGACATCCACAATTCATTTTAAAGCATTTGCAAAATCTATCAAGCTTTTTATTTTCACAAAAAAATTAAATGTTCTTTCTGAAGCTCAATTACGGGAGATAGAACCTTTTCTTTCGATAGCCATCTTATTTCTGTGTGCAATAGTACACGAACATAAGGAGAATCCATATCCTTACACAGCAACTCAAAAACTCTCGACTTCATCGGCCAAGTTTTTATGAAATTATTCATTTGAATCAATTGACTCAACACCTCATTTAGTTCATATTGTGTTATCTTTGAAAATAACACTTCTCTGTGTAAAAAAACAATGAGTTCGCACGATATTAGCATTTTGTTATTCCAGTAGAGATGCAAAGCCTTTCACGGAACCAACCAGTGATGGTGCCCCATTGGTACATACTCCTACACATAAATCCCAGGATAAGCCATATTTTTCGAGGCATTCGAGGATGATAAAAACTACTATAAAAAATGAAATGTTGATGCTTGACTGTTTTTTTAATAGTTAAAATTGTGCATTTATTTTCTCTTAAAAATGGTTTGAAAAATGATAATGTGCCATTTTGAAACTTCAATTGCGGTAACTGTATTTCAGCGATGGATCCACGAAACGCTCCGATTCTGGTCTTGATGAGAGTAGGCCAATCATACTAATATGCCGCGGCAAGGCGGTAGGGAACCACTGCCCTAAACTGACTTCCCACTTTTGATGGTCTAAACTCGTAAAACTAATATTACCATCTGAAGGCATTTTCTTGATAAGCAGTACACATACAAAGACAATTCATTACTTAGTTTGCCATGATCACAGTGGCGAAGCCATGATGACGTCATGGAGCACCAGTTCTCTCCAGGATCTACTTTCCTATCCCTCCAAGTTTGATGATAAAACGTTAGGGCTTGATGAGGCATCTCCAGCAATACATCATTCCTTTTTACTTCACACCATTGCTTGTTATCACTCTTTTATCATGTCTTTCAATGCTTTCTCTTTTACTAAAATAGTACAATAGTCAAGTCCCTGCAGTAAAATTGATGAGAGTGAAAGGGCGTGGTCATTCTAATGCATGGTCCCAAAATTCTTTCCCCCCCTTCTGTGACGATTTGAGTCCCTACCTATACTCATTTCATAAACGTAGATGAGGATTCTTCCAGCTTTTAACTAATTTTGTGTCCTTCTGACTTTGTATTTAGACAAATATGGCCATATTGATTATATGTTATCACACACTGTGACAATGGAAAAATGGGAAGGGAGTTGGTAGCACCACTGTTTCATTTCCATCAGAAAACATACAAAGCAAAATTTAAACGAGCATAATAAGTAACCTTACGCTCATATCTTGGCTTGGAATTGAAATTCGTTTTACTTGTTTAGTCTGTCCGGTCCAGAATAGCCCCATCCGGAAAACTGCATTGCAGTAAACATTATATTTCTGAACAGTAAGAACGTTGTACTTCATGTGTTGTTATTATGTTTCATTTATGATTGAAGGGTGATGGTCAATAAAAACTACAACATAGCGAATTGAAGCATACAGTGAATTATGACGCTGATTTCAATGCTTTAAAAAATGACATATGTTGCTGTCCCGTCCGGAACAAACTCATATTCAACAGTTACACAATGTTCCACGATTACATTCTGTTCACCCTGAACCAACATGCAACACACCCTAATCATGCATAAAAGTGCTTCATTTTCACATAGCAAGTGAAAAAGTTCTGCGAGTTTCCTTCCGGACGCATGAAATGGCTCTAAAGCAGTATCAAGTGAGCAATGCTAAAGCTATACATTAAACAAATATCCAAACAGTGAACTGCCTACAATGAATGCCTAATCAAGGTTAACATGGTCATCTGTTATTAAAAACTTTCCAACACTCCGGTCTGAATAGGACTCGCAGCCCTCGCATTTTAACCCCTTCACCCGCCTATTAACTCCAACCCCCCTCCTATTAACTTCCTATGTAACATGATCTCGAAAATTGTTCCTAACAGATTTCTTGAAGTTCTCTATCAGCAAACTTTTGGTGCTTTTCACATTCTCGCAGTCATAGATACCTTAGTAATGAACATATAAAGCTTCATAGCAATATTATCTTAGATTTCAAAGCACTTATTCTACCCCAACATATTCCATCTTCATGGTTAATAACTTCCTTTAATGTTTCTAATACTCCAATTATTTCAACCCCAAAGCATTTAGTCAAAATATTCATACCATTTACTGTGATGGAAACAACTGGCTTCAAAGTAAAATGACTGGTACTTCTTGTGCCACCAAAGACTAAATTAACTTTGATATATGATGAAAATTGCCATGATGAATCGTTATATTGAAGATTATGAATCACTAATGTACTGTTTGATGATATCACTTGAACTCTTCGAGTAAATGGGGCAGGTACTGGTGATTCCAATCTTAAAGCACCATTTTGTCCAATCCTTTTTGCAAGTGTTTGTACACTAGGTTGAGATGTACTGTTAAATTCAACTATTTGTTCCCTGTAAGTTACCGTAATAACCCCCTGTAGACCATCTCCTATGTAACTATAACTCCAATGCAACAAAACTGATGAACTTTTTGTCGAAATGATGTGACTTGGTGATGAGTCTGCTTCAACTGCCGTTAGTCCTTGTCCATTCACTACAAGTCCTACACATAAAAGAGCAAAAAGTACAAAAACTCGCCATATATGCCTATTAATCATTAATGAAAAATAAATATCAAAAATCACGAATGTTTATTAAGTCAGCAATGGTAGATGAATGGTTTTCCTGTAACTAAGCTAGATGCGAGATGTCATAGCACAGAAACAGTCATCTTTCTCAATTGCAAGAAAGTAAGAAGTTCTTAAGAGCCTTAGAAATGCAAATTAAAGCTAAGGAGCTTTTTAGCAGCTGCAGAGTCGCAGAGCTACAGAGTTGCGATGTAGAGGAAATCAGAGAATTTAATCTATCTCTTCACCAACTTGATCTTTTCAGATAAATGTACTATCAATTGATAGATACCTAAAAGTACTAAGGAAGAGTACAAATCATTTAAAGGAAAATTGTTTAATCTCTCAATATATGTAAAAGGCATGAGTTGTTACAGAGAGGAACTGGGAATGAGTAATTTATAATTTTTATATTTTCAAATTTTGCAGGGCTACAGAGTTGTTATATAGGGGAGAATGAGAGAAATTGATTGCTTGTATCTCTTCATCAACTTCATCTCTTCATATAAATTTACTATCATTCGATAGATACTCTCCTCTTTGAAGCTGGTGCTAATGTTACGGAGGGGAAGCTATGAAGAGGAACAATTATCAAACTGGGAAAAGTTACTTTGTTTTTATAATAAACGTTAAAACATGCTGGCTCACATCAAATATGAGCTAAATAATATTGGACCAATATTTGTAACTTGACAATAATAAAGCACCATCACTAACAGAGTGACACGTGTAACAAAGCAAAACCAAACTTCTAAAATGACCTTGAAAAATAGTTGAAATGACCAATCAAGTCAGAATTTGTTTAGGCTAAGCCAAAGTCTTTTTGAACACATAACTATGGTTATCTAGCTATTTGGCAAACTATTTTGAGCACAAAAAAGTGAATATGTTGTCATATTGTGTTTAAAATACCGTGCTTTGACCCAGTATTGAGAATATGCACTAAATGCAGGGCTGAAACTAGGTTGCTTCCGTTTGGGTAGGCACGAGACATAGTTGCCCGAAAAAAGAACCTTGCCCTTGAGTACATAATGTCAAGCTTATTTTCTTAAAAGCTCTGAGGAATGCAAGAAAATGAAACTTATTTGGTGGTTTTGGGAAGAGATGACATAAAGGGGAACTCCTTGTTTGGTGCCGTTTTAATTGCAACTGAGCAAAAACCTTTTGGTACTGGCAGCTGTTGTATGGCTGCCCCGAACATAAACTTGCACGTCCAGGTTGCATGCGGCATTTATTACAAAATTGAGAGTAATTCATCAATTGGTACTTTTCTAAATAGTGTTTTACTTATTCAAAAGAAGAAAATCCTTCCCCACTGCAAGCATAACGGAAGTGCACACCTCTACCGAATGCACTTTGTTGAGGGCCTGATTTTGAGGGCACATGTCACTTTTCATCCCGGAAGTCATGATATCTTGGGAGCCGGGGCAACTTGATAGCCTGGTATCATATGCAAATATCAATGAGCACTCAATGGTTTTGATAAGAATGTCAAACTTTAGAATTGGCTTCGAATCAAGCAAAAGCAAGAATGTTCAACAAAAATTTTATGGTTTATTAAGAATGCTTTGCTTACAATATACTAGTCTAGCTTTCTTTATGACTCTCTATTAAACGCACGTAACCATTCAAACTTTCTAAGCAGAAATCATTGTTTAAAGGGGAGTCTTGATGTTGAGAAAAATAAATCGTAAGCGCAGGCCAGTTTGTATTGTTAATCAGTGGCGACTCGTCAATAGGGCATTCTGGGCTATGCCCCCCCCCAACGAAAAGGCACACGTGAAGTTTCTTTAAAGTAATGGATGTCAGTAAGTAAACTACGTTAGGGTTTCAATGAATTAATCTTGGCCAGTTACTTATTTACACGGGATTTGATACCATTGGAGACTCAGGGATCGTGTCTAGGGCCCTTATTATTTCTTCTCTATATTAGTGACCTACCACAAGCTGTCAAAATCTCCAAGGTAGCAATGTATGCTGATGACACAAGTATTCCCTACGGTTCTAATGACATTCACAAACTACAAGAGGTAATGAACAAAGATCTTACTACAGTCGTTGAATGGTTGAAGGGCAATAAACTGTAAGTAAATGTTGCTAAGACTAAGGCAATGGTTATATCAACAAACCAAAAGGAAGAGCATCTAACTAGAAATAATGAAGGATTTTCATTACCTCTAGGAAAAAACAGGAAGAACAAATAGATAATGTCCTAATTACAAACTATTTGGGTATCCAAGTGGATAGGGATCTTGATTGGAAAGGTCATATCAAAGCTCTATCATCAAAAATCGGTAGAGCACTTGGCCTATTAAAACATGCCAAAAGATTTCTACCTCAAGATACTTTCCACACGCTTTATGCTGGTATTGTAGAGCCACACTTTAGATGTTGCTGCTGTTTGGGGTAATTGTGGAACAATGGAAAAGAACCAATTGCAAAAGCCTTAAACTCGAGCGCGGCAAGGATACTGACAAGCAGCCGCCATGTCGCTGATGCTAGACCACTTCTAAATACTCTTGGGCTGAAAACAATTCAGGATTTGATTGGCAATGAAAATAACACTATGGTTTTCAAACCCCTTAATGGTCTTGCACCAGAGTATTTGTGAAATTTATTTATTAGAAATTCTGATAGTCATCTGATCGCTCTGAGAAATATCAGTACAGACCTACAACTGACAAAGAAAACAACAAAAAATGGGCAGAAGCGCTTTTTCTACAGAGGTGTAAAATCATGGAATTGCCTTCCATTTCAAATTAAATAGGCATCTTCCCTAAAGATTTTCAAAGCAAAGCCGAAATAAGGCCTTCTCTTCTTTTCGTCTTTTCTTTTATTATATATATATATATATATATATATATATATATATATATATATAT
>WIPJ01000122.1:86913-116078 GCA_018155075.1 Cassiopea andromeda
CTTGTGAAACTGGAAGAGTTATGAGAATTGGCCCCTCATCGCTAAAGCAGCGGGCTAGCCCTGTAACCCGGACAAGGAGCTTCACAGGGAAAAGAACTTCTCCCACATTCACATGGGAATTCTTTACGCTAACAGATTCGATCGGAATATCTGCGTAAACATAGAAGCCATTGCTTACAAATTCGTGGTCTATTGCACATGCGCATTGCTTACAATGTCATCCCAGTTGACTGGGCTATCTCACCTGCAGAGTTTTACATAGAACATTCACGTCTTGGCTAGCCGAGATCTCAACAGTTTAAAGTGATATCTCGGTCGAGAGGGCTAGCCCGCTGCATATATGAAGAGAATTAGTTTTTCAAAGTTAGTCTCTATGCACCCACAATCTAGCCTAGTTGGGCTAGCTCGCTTCTTGTAAACAGGCCCTAAATACATAGATCCGTTTTATTTACATGAAATTATGATGGGCTTTTGGTACTAAAAGCTTTGCTTAATTTGGCAAATAGATGTTTGCCATTTGGGAATGACATTATTTTTTAAAAATTTGTTCGAGTAAACAGTGATCCTCTAAACTCACAATAAACGGGGGAGGGTTAGCAAAAGTTTGAACATAATAAATGAAATAGTAATTGGACTATGGAGAGAATAGTTAAAAATGACATGCATGATAAAATATAGGAAATTGCTTGTATACATGTCTGTTCTTTGGCAATGCAAACATCACATAAAAACAGCAAATCACATGACAAAAATATATGTCAGTTTCATGGGAGTCACAACATTCACATGTTCAGAGGAATGATATATGTGGATATGAGTAAGTCATAAATTGTTAAAATTAATACACTTACCTCCAAAAAGTATGGAAACGATTGGCCTAAATGTTCATTTAGCTAGACCCTTGAGCGAGGCTGTCCAATTGTTGACAGAAATATTAGCGCAAATTTCGAAGCTGCCGTGACCAAAAATGAAATTTTTGTAAACAAACCTTACTCTTCCTCAAAATAATGCAAAACGATACACATATGTGGACTTTGTAAGTAATTAAATGCAAAAAGCTGACAATGGTTAAAATTCGAGAATTGTCTCTTAACGAAAGAGCTGCTATAAAATATTTGAGGGAAGCAGGGCTATCCTATGCACAAATTGCGCAGCAAGTTGGTTGTCCTAAATCTGCGGTTTTCAAACTATACAAAACATTTGAAAATACAGATTCAATTGGAAAAAGGCGAAGATCTGGTAGGCCGAAAAAGAGCTCAGATAGAGCAGAGCGTGTCATTTGCCGAGCTGCTAGAAAGCTAAGGTTCTCAACCTTGCGAGATATAAAACAAGATGTTTCAGATATTTGCAACCTTTCAAATAATTCAATTCGAGGAGCCCTTCACAAATATGGCTTGTTCAATCAAAGAAGGAAAGCAAAACCTCTTGTTTCAATCAAAAGTAGGATGAAAAGGCAGAGGTGGGCAAATTCGCTTATGGAATGGCCTGTCTCTCACAGGGAAGATGTCATTTTCTAAGATGAGTGTAGGTTTAGCCTGTTAAATGGCTCTGGAGTTCAAATGGTATGGCGAACAAAAAGGGAAGCTAATACTCCAATGTTTTTCTGCCCAAAAGTGTCCAATTCACTATCTGTAATGGTATGGGGGTGTGTTGGGCCTAATGGTGTCGGTCGCCTCGTAGTTTGCGAGCAATGTCTAGACTCCAATTATTACATCGAAATTTTAAAGAAAAACCTAAAAGCAAGCGTCGAAATGATTCATGGCCACCCATTTCATCCATTTATTTTTCAGCAAGACAATGCACCTTGCCATTCATCACAAAAAACGATAAAATATCTCCACGATGAGAATATTATATTGTTACCATGGCCTGCTCAGAGTACAGACATAAATATAATTGAAAATCTGTGGCAATTCATGAAAAATGCGCTCCAAAATGATCCTCCAAGAACACAAGATCAGTTGATAAAAAAATTATTTCAAATCTGGTACGCAATTCCAAGATCCGTGATCAACAAATTATACAACTCGCTACCGCACAGAAATGAAGGCCATCACAAAATGCAAAGGCTACCCAACAAAATACTAATTGCAACTTACATATTGTTCACAATGAGCTCCAAGTTTGTTTAAAAGTTAATTTATGCCGTGGTTAATGATTGGAATTTGAAACATTTGGATAACAACACTTTCATGGGCCCATTTCCCAGTTTGTTTTTCTGCCTCTTGAACACGTTCGAGCCGCGTTTGCATGTTTTCTAAGAAAATCGTTTCCATACTTTGTGGAGGTAAGTGTAGATGAAGGGGTTATAATAAGCAGCGGGAAATAAAATGCGAAAAATATTTATTCTGTTTCGGTCTTACTTTGAGATCAGATGTTTAGTGGCCCCAAATCATGCAAATTAAGATAAATATGGAGACATTTAATACTACATAGCTGCCCGTCAATACCAAAATTCACTCTCTGATTTGGTAAAATTCCTAATTTAATCCCAATGCTTCTGCAGCCGCGACTTCCAACTTTTATGAAGAATTACTAATGCGAAGAAGTATCCATAAAAGCATGTCACTAGACCAAAACTTTACTGGGATTGCAGATTGGAAGTCTAAATTTTATTTTGAGGTCGTAGAATATGAAATATGGCCCTAAGTCGTCACGAAAAATCATAGTTTTGATCCAATGTTTTGCCTCTTTGGTCAAATACTTTCCTCTTATCGCTGGCTAGCAGCAAAAGTTCTTGAGAAATTATTCCCTCCTCGATAGAATTTGAGCTATAGAGAAAGATTTTTATAGGTTAAAAGGAATCCAAAAAGATGTCTTTTCTCTTGTTAATTGTTTTTAATTGTTCTGAAATAGATAATTAGGTTCTGTTTAAAATGTGAAACTTCGTGGATGTAAGACAATCTTCTTCTATGAAGGTGATTTATTATTCTGGCAGGAAGAGTTAGGAATGCTACGTGGAGAAATGCTTTTTGCGTTATAACAGGCCAAGATTTTTCGAAACAGAAGAAAATTCTCTCCCAACTAATGCAAACAATAATATCAGCAATAGCAACTTGATCACCAAAACGGCTTCAATCGACATTTTTTTTATTTCATGGAATGATTCTACCTTGGCTTCTAAATGCTAAATAGTTGTTATTGCATGAAACATGCAAATTACTTTTATCGGTCTCAAACTAGCAGCAAGATTGTGGAATATCGTTAATCCATAATGAAAATAATTCCCAACGGTTCGAGCATATAGAAGCTGAGCAATTCTTTATTCATAGTACCGTAAAATGAAGGCCACAATCACTAAATGAATCTTGAATGTGAGGTTTATACAGAAATTGAAAGAAATTCAAGACGCCATTTTGACCTACATCATGTCCGTGGTGCGACTTCTAATATTAGACAGGCACGCTTTCGTTGGTAAGAAAACATCATTTCTACAAGCATAAATAAGAAAGAAAGGTAAAGTTGATTCAAAATATTCTATAGATGAAACTAAATGCGAACCTGGGAAGAGTTTGTCTGAATGCATGATAAGTCCATATATCACAAACCATTTGATGCAAAACTTTCTTTTCCATATCCTTCTTTGCTTTGTGTATGTCAGATGTCTTTCATCCATGAGAACTTCTTCGGTAAGGCAGTATTTTATTTTAGTGCAAGAGGTTACGTTATCTAAACGCTAGAAGGAAGTTTAACAGCGAACACCAATGGTTCTCCTTTTCCGTCAAGACTTCCATGTTTTCCATGTTTTGAAACTTCAAAAAAAGCCTCTCAGAAGGAGGCGGCTACCAGCTGCCGACCTCAACCATACTCTGTCCGCTTGCTGTCATGAACTGCCAATGGATGAAGAGTGACTTTTATTAAATTAAAAGCATAGTCAGAACATGTGACTCAATTTTATTATGGCAGTAGCCTTGTGCTTTATCTAATGTAGACAGTGGGCTTATTTTGTAACCAAAGGGCGTCCATATGACGTGCAGTGCGAAATCAGATTATTTTCGTGCTGGTAATAGAACAAGTCATTGCTTAATTCTGAAAGTAGATGTAAATGTTATGTTGTGTTGGCTTAATCATTAAGGCTCGTTACTTGGATATGATGTTTAAATAGGGACATCAATTACGTATGCCACAAGTGCTGTTGCAACATTGCATGAACAACAAAGCAAAACTGTCGTTTGTCTCATTTATAAAAGATCTACACCATTTTAGCTGTTTACGGTGTCAAGAAAAGCAAAAGGATGGAACCGAGTGTGATTTCTAGAGACTCGGAGGTGAAGCCCTTGTTATCTCATCGTCATGGTATCAAGTTACAATTTATATATACTGCTCTCAAACTATTATCCTCTTTATTTAAGTACTAGCTATCAATATTCCCGCTGAACACGGACATAATCTCCAAATTAGCCTTGGAAATACAAGAAATGCCACCACTTGCCTGCATGGATTGACGATATCCCATGTTGCTGCGAAGGACCAGATGACACCCTGAGTGGGGTGGCTGGATTGTAAAGCAAAGTTATTGGCAAAATTTGCAACAAATGAATATGAAGATTTATTTGCAAAACTACACTAGTCTTCGCAGGTCAATAAAAGTGAGGAAATAGCTAGCAACAGTGTAAAGAAATGTCCTACATAAAAAGACAATGGTATGAATCAGATGGTTCCTTAATGTCCATCCATCACTAGGCCCGTCCTTAATTATAAAACATATGACCAGTTACTAAAATTATGTCATGACCTATTTCAAAATTTCCATATAACTGAAATTACAACACAAAATTGTGCTTTAAGCATGGGGAATTACCATCTCAGGATCATTCCCCAGCAATATGAATTATGACCCTGAAAGTTATTGCAGATTCGTTTCAGGCACGTTTAAGGAGCAAGAGAAAATAATTTAATGCTGAAAATTATATGTTGAAATGTACGTTGGAGCTAATACTCTCTTATCACTCACAGCGCGAACGCAGGCATCATTCTTTGGAATGTCGCTGCTAGCTGATACGTCTTCAGCTAAGAAGAGTTTCTTCGAAATTACGGCACATTTGCAAAGTTCTTGCTAATTCAACATTATAGATTGTCAACAACGCGTTCTAGTCCTCTTCTTCAAAAAAATGCCTTACTTTTTCCAGTAAATCCATCATAAGATAATAAATTCTGCTGTCGTTCACGTGCTAAGCAACCTAATAAATTTTATCTATCCAATCTACTTGAAGATTGTGCGGCAGCATTACAAAGCATCCTTAAGGCAAACGGTCGCACAGAAACAAGATGATTGGCTTCCTCAAGTCATTTGAAAATTATCCGACGTGCTACAGTGGAAAAAAAGCATCATGTACACAGACATCTTACTCTATCTACTTTGTTGCCCTGTTGGGCCTCTGTAAAAACTGTAAATTATAATAATACGGAATAAAGATTGCAAATATGGGATCTCCTCTATCTGACTAGCTCCTCCACAGAATACGCAATTGTAATGCACTTATATATAATTTCTTACCTACTAACAGCAAGCAAAAAATTCCATCGTAGAGTTGATTCAATGTATTACAAATTAGAAATACTTGCTAAATGATCAAAAACAATATTGTGCAGCTAACTGTTGACTGTCGCATGTGCAGCCAGAGTGACAGTCTAGATCCGTCCCTGGTGGACGCCTCTTGCCCTCCTTCTGAATCCTCATTTGACTAGCCATTTGCTTTCAAAATAGATGAAGAGTTATTTTCTCTTCGTTCTCTATTGTCTGTTGCACGCTTTGATTGGTAAATGATGGTGTAAGCCGATTATTTGATTGGCTGAAAATATCCCCCCTTGCTATCTATAGAAACATCCAGGCACAGAGTTGCTAAATATATAATTTTTTTTATACGACTAGCTCAAAGATTAAGCTTAAGCTAAACATACTTTGGTGGAAAGTATAGAACACTAAAATATGAAGAATTTTTTAAAATTCTAAGGAAATTTTCGTGATTTGATATGATCTACATGATTAAAAAAGGTGAGTAGCTACACTTTACTGCAGCTCTCGTTTTAGGCCTCAAAGATGTGATGTGCTGTGACACCTTCTGTTGTGTCACAGAAAACACTGACGCCAGGCGGTCTGTATTGACTTGATTATGCGCACAGGGCTTATTTGATAGAAATAATTTTCAAGTTAAGGCTAAAAAAAAAATTTCTTCCTCCCCCTTTATTTCCCCCTCATATCTCAAGTTCTACTTTGTATATCAGAGCTATATATATTTTATATTCCATGGGTTGTTGTAAAAGGACAGAGGATATTGATTCAATTTTTTTTCAAAGCAATGAACACAAAACACAATACAATTTGACCTCAAATGTTATGATAACTGTATATGATAGAATGATCATAATTTCACAACAATTTATTAATCAAATATACTTATCCTAAGACACGATATGCCAGAAACAGTATCCAAAAACAGATATATAACTATAGAAAGACATGAACTTTGTTTAATACATAAGCAAACCTATTTAATAATTAACGCACTCTAGAACAACATAAATTATTGACACAGGAATCGAGAAAAGACTCCAATGTAATCGTTAATATAACTTAACGTAGCTTTATGCAAAAATATCTTATAATTAAAGGAATTCTAAACAACATAATTCAGCTAATATTCGGAAGACGAGTTCATCATTTTGATGAGTTAGTAAGCACTCGTGTCTTCTGTGTAATTTCAATTGAAATTGGGAACGGCGTAACACGAATTATTAGCAATAAACTTATACTAATCATGAAGATTGCAGATCTTATTCAACTTCAAACCGAAGATTTAAACATCAACCATCATAACCAAACAATGATGGCTTTCTTCGAATCAGTTACTAGTTCACTAGAAAGCACCTGGAGTTGAGAGAGCAAGCTAATGCCTTTCAACGCAACCATTCTTATTACATGTGGGTACAGCTCCAAAAGCTGGATAGCCCTCTCTATCAACTCTGACGTCAGCGTAATCTGACTCGGCTCTTCCTCTTGTGTGCTTAGGCCTATCTCTTGCACTTTCTCCAATTTTCCCATATATCAAAGATGAAATATTCTGGTCTACATCAGTGCGATCTACTGGCAGCGTTCGATGTACCTCACCAGCCTACAAAAATAACGATTAAAGAACATTGAAATGAAATTTAAACGTACTGTTGAAAATATACGAAATTGGAATACCATGTAACTATAGCTCCTATGATGTATAACAATTTTCTAGGTATGTACATTCTTTAGTGCTCTTCAATGTCTAGGATAACAATAGTCACCTAAACGGGTAAAATTTCTGGGGTAAGATGAGGCTCAAAAGCATTATAAAATATGACCATTTCATAGTCATCCACCCGAGGCGGGTAGTCATGGCTGCTGAGAACATTAAAATCTGAAACTACTAAATATAATCAAAAATAAAAAAACACTATAATCTCACCACTGCATGCTGGCCCTCCTGAAATGGGTACTGAGTCTCATGGCTACAGAGAAAAAATAACATATATTTAAGCCTGGAGTTCCTGAATATGCTGAAGCTAATCATGCAAATATTTCAAAGGTAAGAAGGGACGAGGAATGGGAATGATAAAAAATAATTAATAGCACACACGCCGTTTTTTAATAAGACAAAAGTTTATATCAATTTGAAGCTCAAATGGCAAAAGTCTTATGGTTGTTTTCCACTAGGTGGAAAGTTCCGCATGGAATGAAGATTTAGTGGCGATACCACTACTCATAGTTTAAATGGAAAGAAAACTAAAGCTAGCGCTACATCGACCAAATCTAAAGTTAGCGCTACATCGACCAAATATAGCGGCATTGTATGAAGTTCAATTCCTAAATTTTGCCACTTTAGGAACAATAGTAACTTAAAAGTAGCAGTTAATAATTTGATGTCTTACTCCTGTATCATGTAGATGTAGGCTGAGAGGTGATAGAGGCTCAGGGGTGATAGATGGGCGTGGTTGTAGCTGGGCCACACCCAAACTATGGGCATGGTTGTGCGTAGAGCCACCCTTCTCAAAATTTTTAGAAATCACCACTGTGTAGGCTGCACAAAGAAGTCCTTGATGCCAAATTTCATACTGCTATTACATAAATGCCAACAGTGGTATTCACTATTTCTTTTGAAAGCTAGACCCTACTGTTATCAAGCGTTCGATTTTACATTTCTCTGCTTGTAGTCTGCGTTTTTTATTATCCTAAAAACTTGGCTAGCTTTTCAGTTGCACTAGGAATGATTCCTTGTAGAACTCGATTGACTGGATGATGTCGAATGCTGTTACTTGTATGTAGCAGTGGAATCTCCTACTGATCCTTCTCCCTCAACAATTCTTATCAAATCTGGACTCAACTGCGAGATAGCAGGGATAGTATATACTTGACTCCTTCAACAACAGCAACCTGTATTATACTTAATAGCGTTTCTCTCTCTAGACAATCTGAGCTGCTGTGTTGAACACGGAAGGATTACCTATGTTCAAGGATATGGATAGTCGAAAGCAAGCGTAAGCATTTCCGCCACGTAGAAGATGGAAGGGATTCTACATGTTAGCCACGGAAATATTCCGATAACACGCCACTTCCAAACTTATCTACGCATGCGCTATGGCGGACTATTCCGCTTCCTCCGAAGTATTCAGCCTAGTGTAAAACGAGCCTTGAGAACATCTTAGAGAAATCACAAGGTTCAATTTCCAAAACTCAGTGTTCTTTTTGGTCAAAAAGAGATATTACACATTATATTCAAATAATACAGATAGAAATCAAACTTGAGTATAGAAGATTAACAAAGAAAGTTTAATTGAATTTGCAAACCCATTCTAGCCAGTTGGCTAAGAATTATTCTTGTGAAAATATCAGAGTCAATTTTGGAGAAAGGTAACAAAATTGAGGCTTAGAAGAAATGATGCTTTTCTTATAAAAAAGACATAGCAAATCATAAAGCACTGGTGGAAGTAATATTTTAGATGTCCTAAATCTCAATAAACAGCAAGCAGAAGAAACACTTCATAGCAGTGTGCAGAAAATTTAGAGACACAGTTTACATACCTAGACTCATTATCACTTCTACTTCCTGGAATAAAATAAGTGTAATATGAGATGATTAAGAATGTAATTGGCATTCATCAAATTGCAAATAATCAAAAAGGAAATTAAAAAAAAATTAGCCTCCTTACGACGCTTTTCAAAATTATACCGTCAAAGTTTCCTTGATTTAATCATGCTAACTGGCATTAATCTTTCTCACCAATTCGCCTGGTAGACAGTGACTGTCTACCAAAACGAATTAGTGAGAAAGGATCAAAGAAGTTGCAGGCAAAGCAGAACAGTGTTTTGAGCTGAAGTTTACACTCTATGATCTTCAACAACATAGACAGCCCAACAAGTAATTGATTTGTTCTATCCATCAAGGCTGTCCAAAGAAAACAAATGTGAGTCCATCCAACAAGAGAGAAAAGTCTTCCAGCTACAATGAGTTTAATACATCAACGAAATATGATCGATTTAAAGCTAGAAAGACCGGCCTAGAACGGCAATATATTTATCTGAACAACTAACATCGCTCTTTCTTAATCAATTTGCCAATAAATCAATCATTCAATCAATCAATTCAAGCTAATAAATCAATTAGTCAATCAATCAATCCCAAGTACTTTGCTGAGCTAGCAAGCAAGTGAGAGAGGACAATCTTAATCAATCGATAACTAAATCACCCATTCAATCAATCAATCACTTAATCACTCACTCACTCACTCTATCAATCAATCAATCAATAGCAAGTAATGTGCTGAGCTAGCAAGCAAGTGAGAGAGGGCAATCTACTCATCTGAATACAATAAGGGGCAGTAGGATAGTCTTGCAGCAAACTTATCTATCATAGGCTATTTTAAGAAAGGTTAATATCATTCAATCATGTATGAAAGGTATTGCTTATTTAAATACTGTTTCTTCAATTCTTTATAACTACTCAGAATGCATCATGGGAATCGCAAAATACTATATTCTATGTTTTAACATTCCAATTGTAAATGGATACTGTGCTATAGTTAAAATTTTATTAAATGAAGTAATGAGTTCTTCATTCATACTTATTGGAACCTGGAAGATATCTTTTCTCTTTCGTGGTGATTCCCGACACACATTACGTATAGTGCCTGAGAACACAAAGGCACTTTTAGTTAGATCTTGTTTGCATGCAATATCACGCAAATTTTCTCTAAGATAAAAGTTTACTCCTAGTCCCATTGAAGTATTTGTCCATAATCAAGAACAAAATACATTGCTTCAATTCATGAACCTTTCTGTCTACTCTGGTTTAGTCAACTCGAAAGTGATACAAGTCGTGACAGAGCACGCAAAAATGCTTCCAATCAAAATTTTATGGGATGTTTTCTATGCAATTCACATAAGTGAGCAAAAGTTTATGACATCTGACGCCAGATACAATGAACATGGATGGGCTAATTTGACAAAACCAAAAGTAAATCGTTATGCAATCATTGGATGTCTATGATGAAATTGCGCAAAAAATTTGTTTGATCTGGAAATCGTTGGGTTTTCTTCTCTTTTTAAGTTTTATGCACAAAGCTTGATCATCGTCAGTACTTATAGAACAGAGCACGCACGCTTATAAAAGGCTCACGGTTATAGAATGAGTGGTGTTGCAATTGGCTTTTGGTCTCAAATTTGGTAAAATATGACAGGGCAGTTATGATGTACATATTAATAAACAGTCTCTGTCCTGATAGCCTAAAAGGAAAACTTATTACTAGTAGTATATACAATGCTATAGAGAAAGAAAATTTTGTTTTCATTACACACTAAAAACATTAGCAGGCGCTAAAGCGTTACACACGAATGTGATCTATTTTATGCATTTTTTAACACAATTTGTCTCATCAATTTACTTTTTTCATAATTTAGTGATATATATTTCACATTTCACTATTAACAAGCTTAATTGCAAAGATTTTGGGGAATTTAGGGCGTTGTTGCATAGATAACAGGGGGCATATTTGAGGGCCCTGAAATGTACTACATGACTGTGCAACAGCCCTACACCTCTCACAGCTCAAACAACCGGTTAATCAACTAATCACTCAACAATCAATCAATCAGTCAACCAATTTTGATGTTCATGCACCAAATTATAATGCATGAAGTTTTGTAACCAGAACCATTTGACTTCAAGATTTAAGAAAATCTTTCAAACAAGCCAAATATGCCTTTAGAGTGTGCTTTACCATATATTTGTTATTAATCTATTGCACTAAGTACTGGTCTGTTTTAGGTGGAGCTCTACATAAGACTATTAAATAATATGATGTAGTTATTTGCCATTTATATCCATCTATCGTAATATAAAAACAAATAGTTGATAATAAGGGAATTCTAATAGCACTCCTAATCTAATGTTTGCACTAAATAGTAGTAGTGATTTTCAACAATTTCCCAGCAAAGTAAAACACTCGTGATGACAGTGAATGTGGAACGGGTAAATTGCTTGAGATGTTGAGTTGACTTACGTGTGGATTTCTTGAAGCAGAAAACAATACAAACGATGGTTATGATAAGAAATATGACACCACCAGCTGATGCTCCAACTATCAGAGCAATAATTGAATCTGAGTCTGAAAAGAACAATTCAAAACCTAAATAGAAGAATTAATTAGGAATTGAAGTCAAACATTGATGAATTTTTGCATGAAAAAACAAAGCTCTGGATAAATTGATCACAAATAATGACTGAATCTGAGTACAAATCAAAAAATAGTGTTCTGATGTTTGGTTATTTTACTATGCATGGAAAATGAATAGCAATGAAAAGGCGAAAATGAGAGATGGAAAAAAGACTGAGTATGGTTGCCAGAAAAGAAAAATTTTACACTTTGCTCTATTGATCAGATAAATTAAAATGATAATACTAACGATCACATCATGTGTGATTAACAGAAAACATCATAATTATGAGCAAGCACGATAGTTAGAAATAAAGAAAACTTGATAATTCTAAATGAATGGATGGCTACCATTGCAATTAAAATTTACATGCAAACAGAAGAACATGTATTTAGATCACAGTCATACACTGGAAATGCAGTGCAGTTGGAAGATCATTCTAGATCTGGCATTTTAGATATTCCTTGGTATGTACCTATCTACAAATGAAAGAAACGAGTGCAAAGTGGTGTCATACCAGGCGGGGCTGGAATGGGGGTGGTGAGTGGTGTGTCAGAGACTTTTGCAGTGACATTTCTCGAAGTAGACTTGAAACTGACTGTCAGCTGAACATCAGCAACATTGCTGAAAGAAAGAAAACTACACATTCTCATCTTCCCAATGTTGTATCCAGCTTCGTCATACTCGTTACTTCCTGATGCATTTATGAGTACAACTTCATATTTGACATAACATGCTCCCGCTTCCACTTTATTCCACTTCACTTCAACACATTTTGCTCCTCCAATTTTTTTTGCTTTCAAACCAAAATCTATGTCCAATTTTACTGCAAGTTCAGAAGACTTCTCAAAGCACAAACACAATGATAGTGCAGGGACACAACTGAATCTAATGCTTTGAATTGTATAGTTTATATCTATTTTGAAGGATAGCTAATCTGAGTAATAATTCAATACTACGGCAGGGAGAAACATGAATCATTGGTTGTGAATTCTTTATTTCTATTTTTATTTTAAATGTGATTTTCAACTGATGGTATCTGCTAATGATACTTCACAGATTTTAAATGATAATTGAACTATCGCTTGAAAAGAATTTCTGGCATTTGGTAGTCAAATAGATATCAGATGAGATACTCTCTAGTCCGGAACAGAATCGGACGGGGGTTGAGGTGGCAAAAACGTGTAAAGCAAAGTACATTGTTGGAGGAAGCTTTCGAGAAACTCAGTGAAATTCATTGACAAAACATGTTTTATCCGTCATGTTGCACTGCGTCTAGTAGTTTAGTGAATGTTTCCCCATGAGAATTGCTATTGTTTGCGACTTTTTAATTCATGCCACTGAAAAATCTTTATGAGCTGTAATAGTGTCAATTGTGTGCAAAAAGTTATAATCATTGGAAATACGTGTATTCTATGGCAATACCATGTTCTAAACGTGTTTCTACGTTGAATGTAGCATTATAAGTATTGTGTCGCCATGAGAACTCTGTCCACTCTTGTTTTTTCACTTAGGCCCAGTAGGCCCATTAGGCCAGTTAGAATGAAAAAGGCATTGTTCGAGGAAAGTTTCGAGGAACTGAGTGAAATTCATTGAGAAAACATGGTTTATCCGTACTGTTGCACTGAGTCTAGTAGTTTAGTCAATGTTTCCCCATGAGAATTGCTATTGTTTGCAACTTTTTAATACATGCCACTGAACAATCTTTATAAACTGCAATAGTATCACTTGTGTGCAAAAAGTTATAGTCATTGGAAATACGTGTATTCCATGGCAAAACCATGTTCTAAACGTGTTTCTGCGCTGAATTTAGTATTATAAACATTGTTTCGCCTTGAAAACTCTGTCCAATATTGCTGTTTCAGTGTTTGCATACTTAGGGCTATTAGGCCCATTAGGCCGGTTACAATCTGAGACAAATTGTTGCCGGAACATCTCGAGGAACTGAGTAAAATTCATTGAGAAAACATGTTTTATCCTTACTTTTGCACTGATTCTAGTCAATGGTTCTCCATGAGAATTGCGGTAGTTTACACTTTGGTAATACATGCAGCTTAATACGCGTTATAAGCAGCAATAGTGACAATTGTGTGCAAAAAGTTATAATCATTGGAAATGTATGTATGTATGTATGTATTCAATATTTAAAGTGAATAACAGAGTTGAGCTAAAGCTTGTTTACAATCTGGTTCACTGAAAATAAAAAAGTGAAAATAAATATAAACAGATAAATGAATAGGTAATAAATAAATAAATAAAAAAGTATATAAATGATTTTGAGTTTGATTTATCAATAAAAAGTCCAGCTAAAATGTCTATTTATAGTGAGTGTAATTCATACTCTTGATAATACCCATAAAGTAGTTGAAACTGAGTTTTTTAAACTTTTCCTTGGAGGACGCTTGCCTTATTTCAGTTGGCAAAGAGTTCCATAATTTGCTTCCAAAGAATTGAAAGGTTTTGGTGTACTCAGTGCCATTTCCTCTTGCAATGAATAAGTTCTTTTTTTCAGAATGCCGAGTGTTGTAGGTATGAATTGATTTTGACTCCTTAAAGATATCTATAAGATATGATGGTGCAGTTTTATTCATGATGTTAAACATTAAGCAACTTGTAAGATATTCATTTCGTTGATGAACAGGCAACCAGTTTAACTCAATGAATAAGGGCTTGCTAGGAGTTAGTCTGTTGTAACCATAGATCAACCGTGCACAATACTTTTGCAATTTAAGAAGTTTGTTCACCTGAGCAGCAGAGAGATTGTGAAGAAGAGGTGCACAATAGTCAAGGTGACATAATACATGAGAGTTTGCTATTGTAATTAGGCTTTCTTTTGGTAGATAGAATTTAACTCTTTTTATTATTTGGATTCCATAATTCATTTTTCTGCAGATATCTTTCACGTGAAGATCATATTTCAAGCTTTCATCTAAGGTGAATCCAAGGCACTTATAAAAATTTACGTACTCCACTACATTTTCGCCAAGGGTGAGAAGTGGTCAGTCCTCTATAATTTGCCTCTTCTTGTGGAAAATTACAACCTTGGTTTTATCAGGGTGTGGTACCAGGTGATTTTTTCGTGCACACTCATACAGGCTATTCATATCACCTTGGACTCCAGAGGAAACTATCTCTACTGTAAGTCCATGGGATAGGCAAGTTGTGTCATCAGCAAACATAATGGTTTCTGCTTTAATGATAGATGGTAAGTCGTTCACATACATTAAAACAGTAGTGGACCCAGAATTGAGCCTTGAGGTACTCCAGCTGTTAATGTTGCTTTTGTTGATAATGTTCCATTAAAATCGACAACTTGACTGCGTTCAGACAGATATGTTGATATCCATGCCTGGAGTTTTTCACTCGGGTTAAACCATTTGAGAGAATTCCATGATGTACGGTGTCAAATGCCTTGTGTAAATCCAAGAAAAGTGCACCAGTAAGATCACGATTGTCAAAATCATTATAAATTGAGTCAACAAACTGAATTAAAGCTGTAGCTGTGGAATGATGGTGTCTGATTCCAGATTGCAGTTTGTGGAGAAGAGTTTCTTCCATGAGGAAACTGTAGATGGTGTTAAACACTAATCTCTCACTGATCTTGCTGAGACAGTTTAAGACTGATACTGGTCTATAGTTGTCCACATTTTCTTGATCTCCTGACTTATGAATGGGGACAACTCTTGCTTCTTTCCACTTACTTGGAAATTTACCACAGGAGAATGATGTATGGATGATGGAAGAAAAGCTGTTGACAAAGATTTCTGACTGGCAAAGAATCTTGATAATTTTTATTGATATACCATCAAGACCACACCCCTTGGATGTCTTTAACTTTGAAGCAATTTGAGTATCATCCTAGGGCTGACAGAGGGAAGGTCAAGTAGTTTCTGTGAAAGCTTAACAGTTGTATCAATTTGTGGTGGTGGTACGTGGGACGTAATCTTTCTTGCAACATTGCTGAAGAATTGATTGAAGCAGTTTGAAATATCCTCTTTTTTGGTGTATCTTTTACCCTCAAAAAGTATATTTTCAGGATATTTTACCTTTTTTGAAGGTAGTAACCTCTTCAATATTTTCCATAACTGTTTAGGATTTTCTTCATTGTTTTGTATTGCATCCAAGAAATATTCCTTTTTTGAGTTACGGATTGCTGTTGTTGCCTCATTACGAGCTCGTTTATAAAAATTCCATGCAAGATCTGATTTGCAACGAAGAAACATCTGAAGGGCGTATGATTTTCTACGGATAGCTTCGATAACACAACTACTGATCCAAGGATAAGATTCCTTCCGAACCCTTCGTTGACACTTAGGTGCATGCCATTCAAGAACATGATATATTAGCTGATAGAAAATAACAAGCTTATCATCAATGCCTTCAAAAACATCCAGTAACTGCCAGGGTGCACTGTTTATGTCATCGAGAAATTTTTCTTCACTAAATGCTTTGAAATCTCGAAACTTAACTAAAACGTGATCCTGCTGTTTGTTATGACTTCCATTTGTTTGTTTTTCCCTGACCCCATATATACCAAAATGGTCACTTATTGAAAGCTGAAATACACCAGACTCAGCTATGTATGATGGTTCTGAGACATATAGTAAATCTATCAATGATGAGGTTGAACTCGTAATTCTGGTGGGTATATCAATAAGCTGCTGTAAATTGTAAGTCTGACAAATGTGATCCATTTCTTTTGTGTAATTATTGATTTCCAACTGGTTCAAGTTGAGATCTCCCATTAGGACTATGTCACTTACCTCAGGTACCAGATCGAGAGCATGGTCCAAAAATTTAGTTACGTGAGGCTCAAGGTTTGTCTGGGATGAGGGCCTATAAGCAACTATTATTAAAAATGATGGTGAGTTGCTGGGAGAGACTTTGATAGCTAAAGCTTCGAATTCAGGGCTACTTTTCTTCAGCAGCTCTTTATGCTTGACTGAGCTCTTGAAGTAGGCTGCCACGCTACCTCCTCTGTTTCCATATTCTCTGTCACATCTTAGAGGATCTGAATAACCCTGGATTGATATCTCACTGTTAGAAACTGATTTGTCAAGCCATGTTTCTGAAATCGTAATTATATGAAATGGGTTTTCTATTGCAAGTTGACGAATTTCGTCTATCTTAGGCAGCAGACTACAAGTATTAAGGTGAAAAAAGGAAAATCCTTTCCTGGGAAATTTATATTTTGGATCGTGGAAGACAGAGTTGATTGTTTCTGGATCAGTAGTAATTCTTCTAGGTCTGGGCACATTAACTGCTATTTTTTGAACAGGCCCATATATGTTTAAGTTGATACAAGGTGGACAATACCAGGTAATTTGAAATTTTTTTCCAAGCTGCTTGTATTGCTCTTCAGGGAAGTTTCCACACTTATTCCCTATGTGACATCTAAGTCCACAACCATTGCAAGTTAATGCTCGGTGGGTTCTTGCCACTGGCTTTTGGCAAACTGCACATGGATTCTTCACAGGGCCAGGATGAGGATGAATATTACCCGATAGTATCAGTAAGATGGCAGCATTATTCAGTAGCTGGAATGAAGCCACTCCTTGACTATTGTAGTAGGGAGTTCGTGACTTGCAAAACTTCCGCTTAGGCTTTAGGCCAAAATGGCTTCCAAAGTTGCGATTCCATGTCCTTGCAAAATAACAACTCAAATTTTGCTGAAACTCTAGCTCCAGTTTTGGTTTTTCATTGATCCAAAAACAATTTACCAGATTTAGAACAACCAGCAGATTGATTAATACATTATTTCTACATTTTGCATCAGAAGCAGCATAAGCACGTCTGGCTTCCATTTTCAATTCAATTCAATTCAAAATCAGGGACATACTTATTTGTGCACCATAATCAAGTAAGTCTTGCACGATTCCATTCAATAGGGGGAGGCATATTGTCCAGTCCGGGAAGCAGAGGAAATAGAAATGGTCTGCATGCCCAGGGAGGAAAGGTCGGAAATCCAAAACGCCCCACTTAACCGGCCACCCAGATTGAGGCAAAACGTCAACCCCCCTTTGCGGTTTGGAGACTTCGTCACCTATTAGAATTGATGGGGGGATGGTGTTGTGATTGACGTCGCAACAATCCTTTGGCATATTGGCCAGCATATAGCAGCCAAATTTATAATGACATAGCTGAATGTCTTTTAGTTAGTTGATTTAAGTTCGAGCGACGATACAGACGTGCTTTTTATGTGTCAATCTTCGAGAACCCAGTAATAGTTATAACAGGACCATAGAGAGGGGGAGGTGTTGGGACCGTATAGCTACTACTTTAAATGAAGTTGATAAGCTGAAGTTTATTGTAGGCCAGAGGGCTGTAAGAGGTGGGTTTGTGAAATTGGAAAAAGCCTGCAAGAAAAAGACAAGAGAGGAGTTGAGAGAAAGTGGGATTGCACCAAATGAGCCTTCTGAGCTTGACCAGGCTCTGGAGGAAATTATTAACAAAATTAACTTTGCAGAATAGCAAAAGGAGGCTAGCTGTGCAGAAAAGCAGCAAGAGATAGATAAGGAGAAAGAAACTGCAGATGCTGAGGAGGAGGGCAATGGAAAGATTATCAGAGAGCAGGGCAAGGGAAGGATGTAGGAAAAGAAATGGTGGAGATACAAGTGAGTATGTAGGCTATTTGAGAGAGAAAAGATAAGTGGACATGAAAGTAAGGGAATTTGAAAAGGAGAGAAGTTTGTATAGAGGAAAGAAGAGTGGAGAGAGAACTTGAGTTGAAGCAGAGAGAACTATTTTTAAGAGAGAGGGAATTGAGCTTGAAGGAGAAAAGCTGGAGCTAAAAGAGAGAGAAAGTGAAAGTTTTCAAGAAAGACTTTTAAGATATGAGCAGCAGCAAATAGTACTGCAACAGCAGCTCTTCAGCTTGCAGCAACAAATGAGCCATTTAGAGAAAATAAATGAAGATATTTTAAAGCTGTTTAAAACAAAAGAAAATCAATAATACTCAAACTCTTTCTTTATTGCCATCATACTCTCCAATGTCTGCCAGCAATATGGCTCTGAATTATCAATCCTCATTATTTTGATGTGTTTTATCCAAACTTTTCTTGGTAAACCATTGTGGCTGATACTTTTTATGCAATGATTGGAAATCCTTGCACATCTTGCCACAGAAGCCTGTTTATTGAACTTAATTGAAATCTTTGCTCAGGAGTAGGGTGATGCATACAGGGCATTTTTAAAGGATATGTCACTTATGGAGCATTTGATAAAAGGGCACTTTAGATAAATGCAGAAACTACAGATAAACATGTTTTCAAACGCCAAATGATGATACAAACTGATTTCTAGGTGATAATTTCCATCTAGAACATTGCAAAAGAAAAGAGGAATCACCTATAGAATCATCATAAAATCTCTACTAAGCCCCCAGGGGCCTAATTGATTTCAAGCACTCTAAAGGGGCTTATTAAAGCGGGAAGCTTACAAGAGAGAGGGGGCTAAATATATTACTCAAATATGAAAAATTCTCAGAAGTACACTTTATTGAAAATTGTTGTTTATTGAGTGTTATCGAGCTTACTAAAACTACTTTCTTCAATTGCCAATCAATTAGCAAATGGTACCATACTGTATGCTTCTTGGTAACGATATTATGACTGTGTAAACAATAATATTTATGTTGACTAAAGAAGTATCAGATAACTCACTTACATAACCGATTACAAAGGCATCTATATGGATTCGCAAAGTAACTGCAAAGCAAGATGAACAAGTGTGTATGAAGCGAAAGCTCGAACCGTTACTAACTTGTTTGCACGAAGAACAATTATCACCTCCTTTTAGAACAGCATCGTTTCACCTTATTTAAGATTTAATGTGGTTTTCGTATATTATGCACGTAAGTACGACAATTCAAGTTACTGAAGTGGCACAAGATGATAAAGTGAAAACATGAAATGCATACAGTTTAAGCTGTACCAGTAATACCAGTTTTCTTCATGTAAAAGTCATTGGACTTTAATCTCCAAAACCTCGAATTTGGTCAGCAGTGAAATCAGAACCATTCAAAAAGTGGGGGGCACACATATTCAAAGAGCATCCTCAAAAGAACAAATGGGAGTTTTGCAAGCTACAATGGCGCACACTACATACAAACTTGTGAAGTTGGTCAAGTGTCCCCTCTACAAACATTGACATGTTCAAAATATATTGTCCAAGTGTGCTTCTGGGGCTCAATAAAAAAATTAGATCGTGTAGCTCACAGTATTCTCACTTTATAGGACATTTCCTTAAACTAAGGAATGTTTTAGTCTATCGAAACTTTAAGGAATTTTTTAGAATTGTCAGAAAGTGTGTTATTCGTAATTCAGTGTGGTCTTTATGGTCCTACATCTTCTTTTTGGGTGAAGAAGACAATGAAGTATCTGCCATTATCAGATTCGTAGGCGTACAGTTACAACCTTAATAGAGCTTGGAATTTTTCGGGTCATTTTCATAAAGGAAGAAATCATTAATTGATAGCAACTGCAGCTCAACTAGAAGAATTCGAAAACAATGTACAACTAATGCATGAATGTGCACAAAATATCAAAATATAAATATAAAATATAAAAAATATAAAAAATTCAAAACATTGACATTGGCTAAAGAGTGCGAGCTACTCATCGCTTTGCATAACAAGGATCATAAAATCACTTGGCATTAACTGATGCAAACAGAAACTGAGAAACTTATTTCCAATTTCGTCTCATTAAAGATATATAGTTTCCAGATTTAACGAGTGACACCTCTAATAGCATCTTCAGAAGCTTCCTTCTGTTGCATTAAATAAGAACTTAATGGCTACCAAAAAATAAGAACACGAGTTCTGACGTAGCTATTTAGTGAAATCAACAAAAGCAAACAGTTAAAAAGAGCAGATCTACCTGTTCTGTCTCCTCTTACAACCTGGATACGGCCGGTTTCAACTGCAACAAAGTACTCAACCCAAGGTATTTTTCTATTTTCATTTAGTTCATAAGCCACTTAGATGTCTACATTAATCTTGCATTGTTACAGGTTCAGCTTTTTCATCTTCTTTCTTCTGGACTTTTGCATTGGAGCTCTTGTCACGACTGTCGTCGCGCCTTCTTTTTGAGCGCGAATTCCCACGACCTCATTGAGGTATCTTTAATGGATCTATGTCGAGAAGGGTGTGTAGTTGCTTGTTTGCATAAAGCTTCAGGGCATGCTGAAACAAACAGAAGATATCATTTGTACAACAACAAACAGAAATTGCATAAAAATTAATTTTATAATAAAAAATTTATAACAAGATAAAGATCAATGGTCAAAATCTTAAGACAATCACCAAAATCTCAAGACAATCACCAAGGTTCAATTTCCAAAGATACGTATTTTCGTTGGCCAAGCATTGATATTACGTCATCGCTACATTCAACATGCTAAAGGAAGAATTCAAATCTAGGTATAAAAGCTTCACAAGGAAAGACCAGCTCAGTTTTGCCAGTCTACTTTGGTAAAAGTTAAGAGAATCTCAGATTCAACTTCGGGAAAAGTGAAGAAAATTAAGGCTTGGGCAAAAGTATATCAACAGTAAATGGTTAGATTCAAAATAAAAAAACTTATGGTAACAAGGTAGCATTGTTATGTCAAGTACTAAGGGTGTTTGAAATATTGCTTGAATTGTCACCTTTTTGTTGAAAGTTCTAAAAACTCAATGAATGAGAAGCCAGTGTAAATTTTTGCAAACCATTGTAAAATTTTGAATGGAGTTCAAATATACATAAAAGCAACCCTACGTGGCTTTACATTTACCCACAGACTGGTAAGTTGCAGCATCCATATTGTTAATTTGCGGTTATAAATCGGCAAATTGAAAGCATATGTCTCCGACAATTTATTCGAACTTGCTCACTGCATGGGCTACTGGGGTGTCACACCCCACCCATTTTAACTATGCCTCTAGAAGAAGGGGTAAAACTAGGCATGGGCTGCCTATTATGCAATTTACCTGAGCACCAGCAGTTAAATCTTCCTTTTCTTGGTCAGTCATAGCTCCAACGGCGTCTACAGTCTCCTTTTCACATGGGTCAAGCAAACCACAAGACCCTAAAACAGGGAGCAAATACCAAAACTAAATGACAATTACAAAAACCATACTTGGGGAATAGATTAACAACGAATACTACTTCTCATGATTCTCTTCTGACTAAGAGCTAAGTGTTGATCTTTGGTCTACACAATATGACCACAACCGTAAACTGACTGATTCTAGAAATGGCTGCAACATACGACAAACAAATCCCACAGAATTCTCCAAAAGAGAACTGAAGCATTCAAAAAGCACTGGGCTAATTTAGATTACCAACGAGGAATTATATGATTACTAAGGACAAAGATACTGTGCAACCTCACATGAACTGTCTATAGTTACAAACTTTCACGTTGACTTGAATTATAACAATTAAAGGGTAATGGTTGGGTCATCTGCATGGTTTGTCTCCTCAGTTATTGCCACATAGTGATTATGAGAAGCTGATGGAATATGCAGAGTACCGCTACAAACACAACAGTTTCAATCAGAAACTGAAGGTGAGCAGTATCAATATCCAATGTCATAGATGGATTGCACGTCATTTTATGTACAAAGTTGTGTACTCAGCTCTGTTCTACTTGGGTAGAGCTTGAAAGCACAATGCCTACAAGATACCCACATTGGATTACAAGTATAGTCATTTTTCCACTTGAAAATTCATATTCTAGAGCTATCTGTGGCAATGCAAAACTGACGAATGATGACATTAAAGCGGTTTTTCATCCGTATCTATGTTTGTTTGTGTATGTGTGTTCAATGAAGACTATTAACTAGATGGTGTCTTTGGGTTAAAAACATTCCAAAACATTGGTATCAGAAGCAACAGGGCTTCTAGTTTTCCATTCCTTTCTGGCATGATGAGAAATATTTAGAACATAAAGCATAAACTACAAAAAGTAGAACCTGGTAAGAAAAGCCCTGAATAGATTACTTCAAGAACTCTTTTAAGAGCTTCAGCTGGTCCTCCTGGGCATGGTCCACTGCCCAGAGCCTTTTCAACCAACAATTCTATAGCCTAAATTAGAAAATGAAACAAATCTTCCATAAGCAAAATCTGCTTACATGTCTACTGTGAAGTTGTGCACTAAAGATGGTGCATTAAGTCCTTACATTCCATATAATTTAATGCAGAGTAAAGACACAAGATTTTTAAAAACTATTACAGATCAGTCCAAATCAACGTGATTGACACAAGGAGAAATTTCAATGAATTAAGATAACAAGGTTAAACACGTTGACATTAAGCAGGATGGCCAACAGTGAAATGAAATTCCTTTCCAGGGGATTTTATGCCAAATTTCAAGGGTTTTCCAGGGTATTTTTGACTATGAAAAATATAATCATCTTGAATAGATCTTCTGCCTGTACCCATCCACCTTTCATTTTGTGTTTTACTTGCAATTTTGTTTCTGTTGCTGGAAAAAGAGGCTGCTTGCCAAATGACACATGATACGCCATTTTTCTCTCCCCTAACTCCATAAACCCTCCTCCACTGCATTACGGGAATCATAAATGTAACAGCACTGCAAGGCCAAAAATTCATGCGCAGAAAGTGCTTCAGAACATAATTTTTCAGGGGTGGGTAGTAACTTCAGGGCTTTCCAGGGTATTGCTCAAGGAGCAAAGAGAATCCAGGGGGTTTCAGGGTCTTCCAGGGTTTGTTGGCCACACTGTTAAATTCATGTCAACCTCAACTGCCTAACAATATTTCATGCAGCTACTTTGAAACCTTGAACCAAATTCAAAAAAGGGTGTGGCTAATTGTATTAGAGAATGCTTTAAGCTCTACACTTTCAGCACTATACAACTCAGTGGCTATAAAAACTTAAATAGAACAGTGAAGATAAACTAGCCACTTAAAGTGGAGGTAAATTAACAGTAACATAAGGTTGCTATCAACTAAATGCTCCTTCTCCAAGGTACGTCTCAAGGAACACGTCTCCTAACATATCTTACATAACAATATTATTCTGTCAACTGCCATTTGTTTTTAAAGACACCTGTCAAAACTTGTCACAAGAAAATACTGTAATGTCATCTGCATGGTTTATCTCCTCAGTTATTGCCACATAGTGACTATGAGAAGATGATGGAATATGCAGAGTACAGCTACAAACACAACAGTTTCGATCAGAAACCGAAGGTGAGCAGTATTAATATCCAATGTCGTAGATGGATTGCACGTCATTTCATGTACAAAGTTGTGTACTCAGCTCCGTTCTAATTGGGTAGAGCTTGAAACACAATGCTTACAAGATTCCCACATCGGAAATACCAATATTAAATTTTCAAACTTAAGCAACAAAACCATAACATACCCATCTACTCAACACTTGAAATGCTGGGATTCTATTACACAGATCTCTCATAATGCGAATTATGATGACACCAAATTGTACCCTTTTTGCAAAAGCCTGTAATTTAACATATAAATACAGTAGGCATGGCAATGACAATTGGTGAGGTTCAGGCATGCCAGTACTGGATGGAAATAACACATGAAACATGTATGACAATAGAAGTGTATTGTCGTAGAAAGATCAGTAACAAAATTCCCGAAAGTATTATTTGAAGAGATTTTGAGCTTTGGTCTGTGTCTTCCTGTAATAGTCACAAATCTCACACTTTATAGACAGTTTTTCTTACAGATAAGGTGCATGTCATGTTCAAATTTCCATGGTTATGGTACACCTCATAGGTTTGTCCTTGGTGGTAAGTGCAAGCAGTATTATGCTGTTCATGTGAATGTTGGGAAACTGATTCCTCTTTTCAGATGTGCAACAGTACAAGAAAGATGAAACATCATTACTCCTGAACAGCTCACACTAACTGCTCTAGAAGCTCGGAGAAGTACCTTACTTCCTACTATCAAAAGATGCAAAAGCTTCCAAATATTTGGAAACTTTTTCAATATAAAATTTAATTCTGCAAAACAGTTGGACACTGGTAAATAATAGAGGAATTTCATTGAGCTGTCCAAAACAAATTTTAACACTTTTATTTCAAAAACAGCAAGAGTGAATTAAAAGTTTTACAATCTTATTAGGCAATTTGCTGTCCAAACATATAGACTATCAAGTAAAAAATGTAGAATCTTGAGATAACTTAAATTCACCCACCTCACAATTGCAACAATTAAATCTTAATTATTCCCTACTAGCTACCTCTCCAGCATCAGAGGAAAACGAAGGAGGTGTAAAAAAGAATAGAGAAATTGATATCTAACCTTGAACCACTTAACATGGCGGATAGATGCTAGAGCTTCAAGGCATTTCTCTTTATTCAGTACATCACTGTCTGCTGATGTTGCTACCAATAGATAGAAGCAGATTTAAGACTTTGACCAATTAGGCACATACGCTCCATTCAAGTTTGGAAAGTGGTGATTTAGCTGGAAAAAAGCTACCTGGCACATAGGCAAAGGGCCAAATCAGGAGTCCCAAATAGCATAGCATCTAATTACAGAGGATAAAGTAAATAGAAAGAAATCTAAAAATTGGCTATAATAGAAAGTAAAAACAGTGAACTGTAATTTCCAAGTTTGATAATAATATTGATACTATAAAGTAAGCTATTGCATCCACAAGTTGTACTAATGGTGACATATAGCTGAAATGCGTTGAAAATCATGTGGTAGCTAATCCACACTAGTCTTAAAACACACGAGTTTATCTCAACTCAAGTTATTATTGCCTACTAAAAGATGCAATATAAGCAACCAGTCTTTCAATCATGAAAGAAATGTGCATGGAACATCAATTAAATTATGTGTTGCTTCTTTGCATATGGTGCAACCTGCATCATCATAGGGCTGCTTTGAACCCTTCTTGAAGTCATTACAACATCAAGAAGTGGAATATGATCAAGTTAGGCCAATTTCACACTATGAGCAAATAGCAAAGCAATAGAAACAACAAAAACTTGACATCAGAGCAAAAGCAAACAGGAGCATCTGCATTACTTCTCAGCATCTATTCCCTTCCCTTTGCTACTTCACTCACAGAATGTACACCCACTTAGCATCAAGGCTTTCATCATCACCAATATTCCCAAAACAAAAATATAAACCTTTCTCTGATTCTTCAACTTCGTCCTCCATTACTCGTGAGGTAAGTCTTATATTGATAACACACTTTGGCTCTACCTGGGTGGACACATCTATGCTGCCTACAGCTTCATCAATGGAAACATCAAACTTCTCTTCAGGTGATTTCTAGTAATAGAAAATTGAACATTTATGCTCTTCAAATTTGAATTATCAATTAACAACTTAAATGAGTTAATACACTCCTTTCTGTGATCAACAGAATGAACACATTTAATATGTAAAAAATTTACGAGGGGAAATAAAACACTATATCGATAGTACACGCTCCTTTTATTAGAATGAATAAAAATTTCAATATACAATTGTTTAAATAAGAAAACCGTCATTTTGCCTGAGCCTCACTTTTCTTACCTTTTCCTGAAATTGAGCCTGAGATTTTTTTAAATTTGTCTTAACTTTCACTAAGATAAACTGGCTACACTGGTTTAGGCATTTGTTATTAATATTGCACACTTGAATTTGAATTACATCTTTAACATCTTGAATGCAATAACAACAAGATATCAATTTTTGGCCAATAAAAACACTAACTTTTGGAAGTTGAACCTCATGATTTTCTTAAGAGTTTTTTAACATATTGACTATTTGAGTCTCATTCTCTTATAAGATCCTTTCTTATAAACAAACGTGTAATCAAAGGCCTAGTAGCTAACAGCATATATGTAATCATTGATAGTAATGCTTCAAATTCTTTTCTTGCCACAGAGTTTGGTTATCATTCAAAAATAAGATCATGACATGTACAACTAATAATTCACATGGATTATCCTGTTCATGCAACTATCAATGACATTGTAGAAATGAAGCAAAAATCTTAAGAAATTGTGTTGACATACCTGAATCTTTGCAGGTAGTTTCTCTGCAACTCTCCTCAACAGCTTTAGTGTTGGTTTATCTATTACAGAATACATCTCTATTAATAGAATGGAAACACAATCTCAAGAGGGCAAACTCAGATTGGGATGCTTCCATCAGGCTCATTAAATCAGCATAATACTATCACTATTTATCAAGATAAAGTACTCATCATCTGAAAGCATCACTACTTGGCATACCAAATAAAGATGAAAACTGAAATTTGAGCAGATGTTACAAAATGGGAATTATCTTTCATAAAAAAGGAGTTAATTACCATCGCAAAAAAGCACAAGTTCAACATCAAGGCTACCATGCAGGAACAGGCCCGTGGCAAGACTACCTACACGCATTATACCCTTGATTGCTCCTGTAAAGTAAAGGTATTTTAACATTAGCAAAAAAGAACCCAGTACACGCAGCATAAACTAAAAAAAGAGCTTCCAAGAGAGCAGTATATCACAACAGCATTCTCACATGGTCTAAAATTATTCTACAAACAGTAAAATAAGGACTATTCTGGCATCAAGTGACCAATGAAAATGGTGTGGCATTGAAATAGATAAAAAGAACTTATATTTCTCTGAAAAATAAGACATTCATATTGCTAGGAACTAATGACATGACAGGATAGTTCCATCACAAATATCCAAATCTTTAAGCAAAGTATTAGCTGACACTTATCAAAGAATTATCTAGTTCTGTTATCTGCATGGTTTGTCTCCTCAGTTAATGCCACATAGTGACTATGAGAAGCTGATGGAATATGCAGAGTACTGCTACAAACACAACAGTTTCAATCAGAAACTGAAGGTGAGCAGTATCAATATCCAATGTCGTAGATGGATTGCACGTCATTTCATGTACAAAGTTGTGTACTCAGCTCCGTTCTACTTGGGTAGAGCTTGAAAGCACAATGCTTACAAGATTCCCACATTGGAACATAGCATTTCTACAACTACTTTTATTAGTAAAATTCTATTTGAAGCAAGTCTTATTTAATACTGAAACTCCATTACTAGACTAAAATAGGCACCATCAATATCAAAACTTTCAAAAGCTGCCATATTTTAAATCCACAAACTCTATACAACTCAAAATTAAGGCAAATACTTGGGAGATTGGGTTTGTCTTACTTCTTTCCTCAGAACCTTCCTCAACAGCCTCTCCAGATTTTTCTTTATTTTCTTCAGTTTTTGACTCTTCCTCTATTGCCTTTTGATCCTCTTCAGCAATTTCAGATGATACTAAAATCAGTGCGGCTTCTGTAGTCTCAACAACGTTCTCTACTTGCTTCAACTCCTCTTCAGTTGGATTAATGCTATTGTGCTTTGCCATTATCAGCTTATCATCTGGTGTCATTAGCATAAGCTACAATTTTAAAGCCACCAACATACATAATTATGTGTGTGAAAAACTAACTTCTTCCAATTAGTTATCATAGTCTAACATTTTGTTCATATTTACAGCACAAAACTCTCCAGTTGGTAACACTATCACAACTCAAACATGATAGTATTGCAAAGTGAAATATTCAAAACACAACACGCCTTACTATCAAAAGATTACAAAAATTCCTCTCTTCATCATTTGCATAATATGGGGGAGGTGGGAGTTAGAGCTTAAAGTTCAGCATAAATTTTTACTGTGTTCATATTATCCAAAAGGGAGGGAAGTGAACATTTGCAGGGTTCAAGCCGTGGTGAGTAGACAAATATAAGGACTTTTAAAGGAGTTTTAAGCACCAAAGCATAATTATCTATGGAGTATTTTAGTGTGTTTCCAAGTCAAAAAGCAAATCTTTTCCTACATAAAACCTGCAACTGAAAGTCAGTGCCATAAGAAATGAGTAGAAATAAAGAGCTTTCAAGGAGTTTCTTCTAAAACACATAAATTTTGGGAGTTTAGACACCCATGCAAATATAAATTTAATCTGAGGAGCTTTTAAGGAGTAGCATGAACCCTGACTTGGCTTCTGCCATTTCTTAACTAGCTGTCTTCACCTATTACAGTGCACACGAGGAGTTATGGCAACTACATCATTGAATCTGCAGTCACACAATGTACATTTGTATCCTATTACCTTGCCCACATCACTCTTCACATCTTCAATGTATTCTTCACCTATAACAAAAACATTTAATATAAGTCTTTCTGTGTACAGACTTAAATGTCTTCTTGTGTCCTCTTGGAGCACAACTCTTTCTATTGAGAAACCTCCAAAATAACATAAATCACTACAAGAAGCCTCATTAGGCATACTCTATACATAGCTTCAGGTTGTCAGAGGTATTATATCATCAGAACTCTCAGCCCCGAAAGATGGTAAAAAATGAAGTTTCATCATTAGCTATGTAGTCTTAACAGACATCTAGAAGGGTTGAAGTCTAAATGCATGTATTTTTATGTACCAGAGTTTTCTTAACACAATCCTCAATATATATATATATATATATATATATATATATATA
>WIPJ01000122.1:124100-139156 GCA_018155075.1 Cassiopea andromeda
ATATATATATATATGTATATATATATATATATATATACAGATAATGGTGATATGCTGTTATGTTTCTGGTTATTCAAGATTGATAAATTCACAATGCGTTCATTCACTCAAGACTTCTAACAGAGAGTTGGGGAAGCATGGTGCATTGTACCTGATTAGCGTAATGCCATGTAGAAAACCAGTAATATTCTACTCTCCATGGTATCATCTTTTTAAAATTTTGCTAATGTAATCAATTTAATGAATAAGCAAAAAATAGGTTTGATATTTTAAATGTCTTTTTACATATAAAGACATGTACACAAGTACCTTGCTGTCCTCCATACACAGGCTTCTTAGAAATTTTTGTATCTTGCATTGGCACTCTCTGCTGTTTTGCATCTAAAGGAGATAGTGTAGCAATCAATTTTGATGAAAGTGTTCATAGTATTTCTCTCAATGTATGTGAGCTATGTGAACAACAATAACCATCAATTTTCCATCACTTAGGGCTGGTATGTTTCTACTAAGTGCCACAAATATGGCACACTAAAGATACTTCCAATGTCAACTTACCAGATTGTTCCATTTCCTTTGCCATGGCTTCATGAACAAGAATTTGATCAGAAAGCTGTTGAGGAGCACCAAGTATTCCAGCAACTTCTGAAGCTGGCTGTATGACTTTCATGTCCAATACAGCAATCACCTTTCTGAAATACATTGAAACAACTATCCTAAATCATATAAAAAGGGTCCATTTTAATCACTGGGTCATAACTAATACCAAGAATAGCCATGCCATCAACAAAGCACTGCAAGTACAAAAAAATCCTTGCATTTGTTTGTTCTATTCCCAGTTGAATCAAATTACTCTTGAGGAGGGAAATAATATATGAATCCATCTTGTAATACATTTTATCTAAATCCCAGCTTAAGCACATAGCAAGTAATACTTTAATAGCTGCCTTCTCAAATAGCTTCTGATTGGAAAATAAACATTTAATTCTACTTAAGAGTATGATAAAATAATTCTATACTACAACATAAAGCTTTCTACATTAAGCATCCTTCATACCACATTATATAGGAATGCAACATGAAAGGAATTCTCTGTCAGAAATTCACTTTTTTCCAAGCAAGTTAATTTATGAGCTGGATATTACTAACTTCTCACAGATACATCCAAACCTCACTAACCAAACACACAAATCCTGATGTTGATCATATTCCATGAAAAGCAATCTTTAGCAGGAAAATTATCCATCAGTCTGAAAATGAAAGTAGAGAGACATTCATACCTGTTTCCTAGTATCACATTGCAGGTGTATTTCAGAAGTTGACTAACAGCATTAGCTTCAATCAATTCTTCATTAATCCTGTCTTTCAATTGTGTGCTCATCACTCCAGCTTCAAACAAAAACATACACAATTTTAGCTATATACTACAATTAAATCTGATACTTACAAGCACGAGTAAGTACCAGAAAAGCTGTTTCAAGACAAAAGGACCAAAATATGAATAAAAATCTGTAGTAAAATAAATACCTATATTCTCATTTGAACTTTTATACTGACTTGTGGGTTTTGTGGCATTTCACAATGACAGAAGATAGTAAATTCTTATTGTTGTTATTATGGAATAATAAGTGACCCAATGTAAAGCACAATAAGGGGGGATATGTCTAGTCCTTTGAGATTATCTTCTTCTTCTTTATGCCCCTTCATAAATGAAGGTTGGCTACTTTCAGGTATCTCTTCCACTTCTCTCTGTCCTCGGCACTCTTTGTCAATTCCTAAAAATTCCTTATTTCTGTTACACTGTTTCCAATTTTTGCATTGCTTTTTGATCTGCTAGGTGTATATGTAGCAGTTCCCTTACCAGGGTGATCACATGCACAAAACATTTGCATGTACTCACTATTAAATGTGTTTTTGTTCACAAAAGATTGATCATGTTGATAAATTAGAACAAATTGCAAGAAAGGCAACGGCAAACTCACATGTGTAATAATATTCTCCATCTGATAGCAGGACTCTAGGAAATGAATTCAAAACAGCTGTCAAACAACTTGAACAAATTCTTCTAGAACAGAAGTGTGAAATAAAAGGACTTCCCATAAGGAATATAATGTCTGTCTGTTATTCCATACTACTTCTTTTGATACAGAACACAAGAGATGAAAATCATAAATGCTTAAATACACAGAAGACCATTCTGAAAAGTAATCATAGAAATTGTGTCAAAACAGATGTATGTTAAAAAGTAGCACCAAAACTTCATACAGACAGTCATGCTTCCTTATGGTTATATTTCTAGAACAAAGCTAAGCTCTGGGCCAAATTGAGTACAGGTAATCAGCATATATGGAAATGGTCAGCAAGAAATGAGCATCACACTGATGAGGAAGCTGGGTAAAAATTAAGACTGGAGTTCGTCAACATCATGAGTACGACACCAATATCAGCCATATTTTAAGCACCAGTACAACCACCGGTGTGATGGCCCAGTGGTTACAGCGTCTGCCTCATAATCTGAAGGTCGTAGGTTTGAGCCCCAGCCGAGTCATACCAAAGACTATCAAAATGGCACTCACTGCCTTCTTGTCTGGCACTAGATAAATGAGAAAGGAGTGGGGAAGTTAAACACGCGGAGCTACCAGTGGACCAGCCCCCCGCTGTAGCCCTCACTGCATTCGCAGACGCATGGCCTAGGGCTTTTGAAATGGAGATAGGCACCGCCCTATGTGCCATTGGCGTGGGAAGGACTTTGACTTTTTTTGACAGATGGCTTTTATCAAACCAATATAGTAACAAAACAACTAAGATAGTAGAATATCAACTCAAAAGCATGTTACTTATATCTCCCAATTCCTTTTGTAGACACCAACTTTTTAAGTGACTAAAAAGAAACCAAGTAAGTTATGTGATAACCAAGGATAAGCACACTTTATTTCAAAACACACCACACAATACCTTGGAATGGATTTGACATGGTACTAAAAGAGCCATAATAGTATGTGCCTTTGAAAAGTCCTATCTAAAGCAATCAGATAAAAATCAAAACAATAAGATAACTGAAATAAAATACTAGTACTTAATAAATGCACTTAAATAATTTTTTGAAGAAGAGTATTGGTCAAACAAACTAATTGGAAAAATTAAGGATCACTTTCACAAAGCAGCAAAAACAGTCAATATGGTATCTTGTTAACACTTTGATACTTACAGCTATTTGGAGAACAGGATTTTGCGGAAGTTTTTCAATTTCTGCAGTAACTATTTTCTAAAATGAAGAGATATCCTAGTTCTGAGTATTCACTCAAACTTTTCAGCTTTGAGTCAAAGCTGAAAAGGATACACAAAATATAGAGGTATGTGACCTTTTTATTTAAAATGATACAGCATACCTGGACATGGAATGGTGCTAAAAACCATGATAGGGTGTGCAGTAATTGCCTAATTTGAACTTCATATCAAATGGCGGAGATGACGTTAACTTTGCAAGGCAAATATTCAAATGCAAACGCAAAAAAATGTGTAGACATAAGACATTTTACAGACAACTTCCAAATACACATCTAGATCACAGGTGGTGCTAGGGGAGGACCAGCGGGCTACCAGATTGGAAATTTTGAATAATGCGCGTGAACTTTGATTTACGTCCCAGTATGTGCGCTGGCGCCATCTGCGCTCCTGCAGATCAGCGTAGAGCGCGGCTAAGACTAATGGCCAAAAAGGTATAAAGTGTCCTGCAAGAAGAATTTTGTGCGGCTGGAATAAAACTGTGCAGGAATTGTGCGACTACAAACATGCTAGCCCCCAACTGGAAGTTGAAAAATGTTGTACACATGCGTACACTTTCTTAGCTTCTAAACAAGAAGATCTTGTCGAGGATTGTATGTATTGCAGATTGGACTCAAGGTCTCATCGAAAACGGCTCTATTCTGAAATCCAAATGACCTAATAACGGCTACTCTTATCAAAGACTAAGTGAAGTTCCATGGCTTCACTCATCAATAAGAAAAAAGAGCAGATACCTTTCCCTTTGCTCAAAGTCAACAATTGAAATGATTGATAAAAGTTATTGGAAGTGAGCAAGTTTTGAGCTGAAAAGTTTCGTACTTGATAAATTAAACTGTATATCGTAAACAATGCAATCTAAACTTTCTGCTATACGAAATGCAATCACTAACCTTTAGAACTCCTGATGTCAACATGGCGAAGTATGCTGTCGGTTTTACACAATGTTACTTACGTTTAATCGCAACGGAACTTCGCCGCATTTTGGGTTGAGGAAAACTGACAAATGCACTTCCCGCCAAATGTTAATACGCACGCACGGATTTTTCAAAGCCTCTGTTTAGCTTTTGGAAGAAGTTGATAACGAGACTTAGTTTCAGCTGGCAAAACAACATATCCATTCTGGCCTCGTCGTTTGTAAATTAAAGATGTTAAATTACTGCTTTGATGAACTACTCAGCAACTGCGCAACTAGTGTGGATGAAAAGGCTAGATTTGGAGCGATTTAGTGGAAGGTCATCAAACTGAAATTATGCGTTCAAATTATGCATCAAGAAACAGCAATATATGTACTGCAAGAAGCCGGATGAAAGCGTTTGGGGTTGGGAATGGACGGGAATGGGTAGGCCATTTAAGGAAGAGAAATCCATTTTGTTGCTTCTCTTATTTAGAAACAATTTAATGGCGCGCTAAAGAAAGAATACATATTGCAGAGCATTAAAAATTTTCATGAAAGATTGGTGGAAAGTTAACAAGAACTGTTGGACTAGCAAAAGTGGCTGTTAACACTGTTATATTCCAATGAAAACTTTTGTGGGGAAAATGAGGCTAAAGATATGAAAAGAAATATGCAATTAGGTTTTGCGGTGAATTTTCCAATCAAGAATTACAGCCAATAAAAAATCATGTAAAATGTGCTCGACTCGACATGACAAGTGCATTCATAAATTACTTCATAAATACAAGACACAATACTCAAGATTACATTTAAAATGTAGCCATTAAGAAATGTACAACACATCAACGTGCCTAAATATTATTTTCCATTTTTACATAAAAAATTCAGATTTACATAAAAGTTCATCAGATTACACAAAAATACACAAATCTTCTTTTATGCTTCCTTGTTTTGTCTTACAAACCTACTACACGTGGTCATTGTAGATAATTACCTAACTGAACGTCTGTACCTAAGCTGGAGCGTTGTACCTAGCTGGAGTTCTCTCACTATTTTTGCTACAAGGTTCCTAGAAATCTCATTTAATTCACACATGTTATTAAATATTTCATTGAACTCTCACACATGTTTTGGAATATAAATGGTTTATCTTTAAGCAACAATTATTGATAAATCAAGGGAGAGAAGGAAGGGTTACAAAAACACCCACAAACAAAGCTGCGCATAGAACGTTTCAACTATCGACTGAAAAGTGCATTTGTATAGTCCCAAGTTATTCAAATCAGTCTCACCAAGTCGCTAATTGTGTTTTCATAAGCAAAAGTATGAAAAAATGTTTGCTTCATTATTAAAGACTACTCAACTCAAGCTTACATAAAATCAAGCCTAAACCGTATATCCCTGATGTATAGATCTATACACCCGTATATCCCGGGTGTATAGCACATTCGCTCATTAATGCAAAATACGAAATTCTACGAAGAATTACTACTCTCATTATTGCTTTGAGTATAATTTTAGGTATAATTACTTGATGATATAACACAAATATACGCTATTAAAATTTAATGCCAAAACATCACACAGAAATCTACATCATTCATACAACTACAACGCCTAATATTTTACAGAATGAAGAGTTTTTTTGCACCACTGAAAGTTCTACAATTCAAAGAGGACACTGGGCTGGTACTTCTTGGTGCTCTTATTCTATATGCTTAACCGCTCTTCCATTTTGATTGTGCTAAATTGTATAGCCCGATCAGCAAGCTCTGTTTTACACAATAGTGGGTAAATTCTAAGCTAGATAAATACCTATTGGTCTTCATTTAGCGCTATCCTGTAAAAAGTGGTGCCCTAAAATAGATTGCACACGGATGTGGGGGGGGAGAAATGACTCACACGGATGTGGGGTGCAGAAATTACTATCCTTGCTTGCTTCTAGATATGGGTTACGAAGATAGTCAAGAGCATACATGAACTGAGCACAATATCACCATGTACGCTCCTTTCAATCATAGAGGTAGATAAGTGAACTATTGATTTCCATTCTAATCAATCCTGTAACTATATACAACTGAACAACAAAAAAACCTGCATGGCAGTGGAAAGGACTGTTTTCAGTATAGACACTTCTATCACATATAGATTTACTTAACAATAACAATGATCCTCTACAGCAGTGGTGTAGAACTGGAGGGGGTAGCAGTGCGCCTCTGCCCCTAGTTATTTTTCAAATCCCTTCGGGAGCTTAGGCCCCCTAATTACAAACAACATGTTGCAAAAATGACAGAGCATGATAATGAAACACGCTTTCATAGAAAAGAGTCTTGCCACATGTTTATGGCACTGGCTACCATTTTACTCCTATTAGCACACATTTGATTTACAACAAAAATAGCTACAAGAACTGCAACAGTAACAAAAATACTGGCCGTCTATAGCTCAGGCCATCTCATTATCAATTACGTTCTACACCACTGCTGTATTGTAAAGAAAGACGGCAGATGACGAATGACCTAATATAAGATCGTAAAAATTGAAAACGTTCCGCTGAACTTTAGTGATTCTGCAAAAGCAGGGGTCTTGCTTGGCGAGTTAATTTCGAAAGTATTTCAGGAATATTTACTTTCGCTTTAGCTTCGAGAATATCTTCTTTCCTTTACCAAATAAACCTTTCTTCTCTTTTGTTTTGGGGCAATCAACTGGGCTTGCTCCCTTGCTCCCTGTTGACTGAACAGCTCATCAGTGGATATTCCAAAACTTCATTACAAGTATGGAACGTACTCTGTTTACCACTTATATTTGTGTATTTTACATGGCTTCGCATGGAAATAGTAAAGAAAAATATAGGAAGACATTGTAAAGTTACCTTTAGATTAAAGTCTTTTAAATAATATTATTTTTTGTGATTTGATAATTTATTAAAGAAACGTTAAAATCATCGTTAGAAACTTTTTAGCTCCCCTTTCATGATGAAAACCAATCTTGCTTTCAAGCAGTTATCTTCCACTACAATATATTAAATTATGGTAGCATAAGGAAAGTTTCCATAGCGTATGCTCCGTGAAGCGTAAATCCTGTCTTCCGCGATCTACTGTAGCTTCACTTGCTTATAGCCCTGTTCAACCATGATAGCTGAGCAATAGTTCTAACTGATCAAAGATTTCACAGGAAATTTCAGAAATTTTAGATAAAATATTACAGGGATAGTGCCAGGAAATTGCCGACAGGGAGCTAAAACACAACTACCAATGTATGTTCAAAATATCCGTGTATATAAATTTTCACCTTCCGACGTGGTGCAGGTTGGTCATAAGAAGGCCATAGCAGATTAGCCCTTCTCTATTGCCATCCCTAAAATTGTCATCATGTTAGAAAATGGACATCATTAAAATCTAAAATGTTGTCAAAAACATGTTGAATTTCTTGATTCTAGGTATGCCCCAAGCCATGGGGTTACTTACAAGTCTCGGCAAAGTATGCTAACTTGTTTCCTCCCATGGAAACATTTTTGTGTAATTTTTTTTGTTGCACTATCTTTCTAGCTAAGAAGAGACCTCCTTATATGTCTGTTAAGCTCGACCTTGCTCTTTGAAACATACCAGAAAGTTCAAATCTTTTCTGCACACACATTATCAACTTGATGTTGATATTGAACATATAACATAAATTCTCAAATTGTGTACCAAATGGTTCCTCTCGGATAATTTTGCTACCTCCAAGACAAATGCCTGGCTATGGGCTTGATTCTAGGTGCAGTTCTTGAGACGCTTTGGAATGCGCTCAAAGAGCAATGAGGAAAGGCAAGTGTTCGGCGAACAACTTCATAAAGTGTGAATGGTAGGCTGAATCTTAACACCGGTCTTGTTTTTTCATTCTATTTTTCAATACAAAATCCCGTTCAGCTTGTAATTACAAATACAAAGAAAAGTAAACAAAGTTTTCAAATTGAACTAAATAAACATTGGTTGATATTACTGGTCTTCCCAGGAAGAATTCTAGATTTTATCTTGGGGTGTCTAGGTTGAATCAATTTCTTGTTGAATAGTAAGATTTTTGGGATCTAGTTACAAATCATTCTTCTTTTGGACTGTCGGTACAGAGACCGTTTATTACTGTATAGATAGTAACTGCCCTGTCAAATTTTATCAACTTTTGAGACTGGATGGCATTTGCAACACCATCATTTTAATGTGGAAGCCTTCTATAAGCTTGCGTGCTCTTTTCTGCAAAAGCTGAAGATGACCAAGATTTGTGTTAGACAAATTGCTCTATAGTTCATCACCATGAGTGAAAGAGGACGTCAAATTTATGTGGCTGTAAACCGTCTGCTCGAGATATCAAATAGAACTGGAGAGCAGGTAGAAAAGCTGCCCGAATCTGTTATTTGTCATTCAGAAAATTTGCTCAAATCAAACGAACTTGCACACAACTTGGGGAGCTACAGCCCATTTGCGCTATAACTCGCTTCCTATGCTTATAAACATGAGAAATGTTGAAAAGGTTGACAACAATATTTATGAAATAGACAATGAGATCAAATAGTTTTTAAAAAACTTTAGTTTTGCCTTTCATCAATCTTCATCAAACAGCGCCAAAACAAATGCTAGGCGACCTAATATTTTCTGTAAAGTAGCCTAAAATCTCGTTAAAAACATTTTCAGATGGGAAAAATTTTCCCTTTTAAGCGGGATTTCGTTTAAATTTTAGTTTCACTATTACAATTTAAGCATAACCCTTATCGAGAGCAGTAAGTTTTACTGAAAGATAAAATATCGTGCTGGCATTTCTCAACACGTTCGTTAGGGCTTGCTTCTAGGTGCAGTTCTTAGATGCATTAGAAACAAGAAATGTTTCAATCTCAACAATAAATGACCGATGATATGGCAGCCAAACTCTTTCCACGTTCCGAGAATGCGTGAAATTTGACAAGAAACATCGAAAATCTCTCCTGGACGTGAATTTCCTTCAAAGCTGCTTATGTCACTAAGCCGCATATGTCTAATGGCTTAGGCCTAATTTTAGTAATTATTGGAGTGTCAAAATGGTGAAATAATTAAGGAAGAAAGATATTTTTCGTCGTGGCTCTTCTCTTGCAAGCTTGAACAGCTTATGGGCAGAGCCAGCTATTTAATGTACATTTGTAAAATGAATTATTCGGTTTCATGAATGTGGGAAAACATTTCATTTTATAGAGACATCTTGGATATGTCGTTCTCTCTCTCCTTCTTTGTTGCTCTCCCCCTAGGTTATGGTTACAGCGAAGCATCCAAATTCATTTCCATCAATTTTGCAGATAATTTCATTGCTAGAATTCAAAATTGTTCAGTGATGGCCTTTTGTTATGAGCAGATGAAACTAAGATAGAGATAGTCCAATACATCATTATATGCACATTAGACATGGTGAGAATGAAGTGAATAGCCCGTAAAATTCTTAACAAGTATATGTAACATCTAATTCGGCTTGCAACAAACAATATCTAGCTTCAACCATCCACCTTATTATCAAATAAATATTCAGCAAAGGCACACAATAAGCAAAGGCATTCATTATTATCATGAACCTTACTCATTCCTTCCTTATAAATTAAGATAGATATGAGTCAGACCAAAGTAGCCAATGTCTGTCTCAGCATATATCTTCCAATGGGTTAAACATGGAATAATACAGACAATTTCTGTAAAGCTGATAAACACAAGCAAACATCAAAATGCATAGAGACGCCATACGATCCAAACTATACATAGCTGGTGCCAAACACGTGACTCAACTGTAATACCGTACTGTGAAAGCCCTTGGATTGTTACATTCTCTATTATTTGTATCCTTCGCTCTCTACATAGCCAGATAACATGCAGCTAATTCAGCATAGTTTCCTTTTCCTGTAAAAGAATACCACAAAATTTTATGTATATGTACGAGTTTATATGCATTATAGTTCATTGGAAGTTAAAGGTTAAGTAGAATATAATCATAGTGACGCCAAAAAGCTATCCACAAAGTAAGATAGTTCCAAGGATACATTTAATATTCATTCTGATTCCAAGAAAGAAGAGCCTCTTACAGTATATTCCACTTACACTATGAACTGAATGATGTTTCAAACTAGTAATCCAAGAGTGCAATCATTATTCAATGCTAAAAATGAAAGCCTATTAAGCTAAATGTTAAAACTCTGTACATCTCCACAAAGTGATATTCACTTAATTCCAGCAAACTTGAGAGCATTTTCTGAATGTTCTATCTTCCTATTTTTCATTGAATTAAGGCCGTGCAAAGCTACTAATAGAAAGCATGAAATCTTTACGTCAAGTTGCAAAGTTAGTGCAGATGCCCAAATATAACAAATCCAAGTATTTAAGTTTAAAAAGAAGACTTAGAAGCAAACAGTTCATGCAGTTGGTATAGTAATGTGAAATAATGAATAGAAAGAGTGCAAATTTCAATGCAAAGGGCTATCATATGCTGAAGCAGCATATGTCAAAAAACGAGTCGTATTCAAGCATGTCGTATTCAAATATCTTTACCTTAACATCATTTAGATCCTTACTCACTGGCATTGAATCTCCAACTGAGTCACCATCAGCATGGTTATTAAAAACAGCATGATAATTATCATAATTTCCTTTTTCCTTTGAATATACAGATACATCTGGTGCCATATAACGTGTACCATCCAATTGTTTAAGTTCTATAGCTGCAGTGTTTGTCATATCTGCATCAATGCCACGATTGCTGTCGCTACAGATAAAAGCAAAGCAACTTATAAGTTACACAGAGGAATAGAATGACTAGAAGCAAAGCATGAATTGAAGTCCAGGAAAGATCCTCTTCTTGTTCAAAAATTTCATTACTGTATCATTACTATCTAATAGAATGGAATACTGTGATTTTATTAAGAACGGACTTAAGAGATGATAATTGGGAATAGTGTTGGACTATTTCAAGTGCTGGCTGCACGACCCTCAGATGCCTGGATAATGCAGAAGTTACAAAATGATGCGAAAATCCTGGGGGTAAAAAAGCAATCCCTACACTCCTGCTAAGTTAGTATGCAATTCTATATCTAAATATCATGCAACTTTACTGTTGCCTTTTGAATGTGTCTATTGAATTGCAACAATTGCAGTAAAGAACGTTAGTTTTACATAAACATTTTAATATCAATTGTATTCAATACTTCCCTGAAGAGTAATTTTTTTTAAACTTCTCATATGAATATATCATTAACTAAATACAATAATACACCTCTCAAGTACATGGCAGTGTAAAATTGGCTTGCTTGTATAGAGCATAACACAAAATGAAACAAAAACAGTGGAAGTAAGCGAACAAGGAAAAGGGAAATTAAATAGTTAAAAGTTCAGGGTTAGTCCAAGGCTTGTTTCGACGACAGAAAATGTAATAGCTGGATCGAATAGAGATGTTCATGGCTTTCATTATAATTCTTTTTGTGATTTTCTTATCAAAATGTAACTCTGGTAGTAAGGATAAAAGAGAATTGCAGGAAGAACCCATAACCCCAATAGCACCCATAGAGAGATTGACGAACACAACTTTAATATAAGAAAGAGAAAGATCATTTATCAGTGAACCATATTTGGCAGCTTTACGATCGCTATTGTTCTGTATATTTGTTTCAAAACCGAGAGTAAGCTCAAGGATGTAAAGTATCTTTTCGTCTATAAGAAGAAGAAGGTCTGGACGCAAAGAATCACCCGTAATCAAGCATGGAGATAGAAAGGAAGGTAGATCAGCATAAACAGTGCATTGTTTAAGTGACGAGAATGCGCTTGCGAGAAAAAGAAGAACAGAGTTATGTCTCCAAGTGTATCTGCCCTCATCTAGATATGACTTGCAGCTGGATACAACATGTTGTAAAGTTTCTGACTGGAGGCAAAAGGAGCAATTAGACGATTGAGAAACTGCCCACTTACAGAGATTTTTACGAGTAGGAAGAGTATTATTAAGATACTTCACAGAAAAATTGAAAATGTTCCTAGGCAAGTTTTTCTGGACACTTGACCATAAGCCTTTTAAATTCTGGCATGAATGCTTGATAACAGACGAAATAACTAGACCTTGGGATAAAAGGGTGTTGTTTATTCGCTCTTCGTGGTCACGTTGAATAGACTTGAGAACTTGCTTAGTATTTTGAAATTGGTCGTATTGAAGATTTGTACCATAACTAGTCTCAGCCCAAAGAGTCTTGATATCCAAGTTTGGAGAAGATTTTAATGCATTGCGTATAACAGTTTGACATTCGATAAATTTCGTAGATGGAAGGATAAGGTTGATACCGTATCTACACTTGTTTAAGATGAGAGAACTAACAGTAGCACTTATGAGCAGCTCAAGCCACTTCCTTACATAACTTATAATGATGTTATCTAAATTATCAATAACCCAAGTCTTGCTAAGATCGGCAATAGTCAAATGCCAAGAAAGCTTAGAAAGAACAAACCGGTGGTAAAGTAGGAGCTTGTATTTAGGATGACAGGGAAGGCTATCAGTTTTGATCATCAGATCCTTAATTATGCTGAGAAGGGTAGACATATGGTCATTATTATCCATGTTGAAATTGAAATAGCGCCCGAGATACTTAAAGGATTTGTTACTCTCAACAGTAGGAACCAATGAGTTGTTCAAGGTAAGCTTTGGAAGGAACTGGACTGAGGATGTGGCAGATTTCTTAATTCCAAATGTGACGCATTTGTCGACTCTGATCTTCATGCCTGCCCAGTTACACCAACGCGTAAAATGATTAAGAAGTATCTGATTTTCCCTCTCAAGACCAGTAATGATAGCGGCATCGTCTGCAAACTGAAACCAGTGAGTTGGGTTCAGAGAATTTAACGTGAAACCGAATTGTTGAAATTTTTGGTCTGCTATATATCGAATGAAAGTGTTGAAGCAAAGGTTAAAGGTAAGTGGGCTAAGGGAATCACCTTGGAGAACGCCGCGATCAACTTTGATAAATGGAGTGTGAAAACACTCAGATAGGATAGAAGTGTAGAAATCAGAATAAAGATTTTTAATGAGATGTTGTATTTGATCAGGAATGTGATGAAATTTCAAAACTTGTGGAATGAGGTTATTATGGACTTCACCAAATGCATTCTTGAGATCGAGAAGTGTAATGACCACTGAGCGTTGTTTTATCCTGGCTTTGTTGATGATATGTGCCATTTGAGCTGTATGTTCATATGTGCCGGAGAGTTTAGGCATGAAGCCTTTTTGAATGTGATGTTCAATATACCCATTAGCAGACAGAAATGCGTACATGGAGTCACGCAAACACGAGGTAAAAATTTTTAGAGGAGTACATTCTAGAGTAATAGGCCTAAAGTTAGCAGGGTCAGACTGGTCACTTTTTTTATGCACAAGAACAGTGCAAGCCCTCTTCCAGATATTGGGGATTTCCCCAGTCAGCCAGATGATGCGAAAGACTTCAGTTAGATAAGATCTAAGTTATGGACAGCGTTTGAACGGGATTATTGAAATTTGATCGAGAGGACAGGGAGAACCAGAAGCTTTTATTCTTCGGACGACTTTAGTTATCTGTTTATATGAAGGAGGGGATAGATCACATTGTACTGTAGGGGCGGGAAGGGAAGGAATCCAGCTAGGTATTTCAAAAGATTTGAAAGGATTAATAGAGCTGAAGGTTTTAGCAAAGAAATTAGTACAAGTGGTTACGTCAAAGGAAGGTAATAGTAATGTGCCTTGTTTAAAGGTAGATTTAACGAAACCATAATAATATAAATAATAACAATAATAATAATAATAATAATAATGAAAAAGCAACCAGTATGAACTGTGACATTTAGTGGTAGAATAATAATAATGAATATTTAATAGATCCTTGTCCTGGGTATGACATGAAACTGCATCCGGTTGTAGAGTTTCGACGTGGGATAATGAGGTTACCCTTTGCTGCAACTACCTCCAGGTCACCCTTGAGCAAGGCGTAGTCCCTGTCAGCTCCCCCCGAGACCTTGAAGTACCGGGTTGGCGTCCGGCGGGGGATAGTCTGTCTCATGGGTAGGGGGAACTCTTTAGCCTTGGTTGGCAGCCTCCCTAGAGATGGTGTCTCAATAAAAATACTGGTGGTTGTGGCACCTCATCACCACTACCCTCATATGAGTGTAATGGAATCAACAGATTTACCAAATAACGGCGTAAATGGGACCGGACCACAATGTGAAGGCCCCTCGCCCGGCAGGTGTCCCATGGAAGAGCAGCGTGGGCCCGGTCGTCATCCTGCTACTGCTCAAAGGATCCAAAGAAGAAAATGGTGTCAATATGATAACAGGGTAGTTATGGAATGCTACTACAAGAGTGAACCAAAGCGGAATGGATATCGAAAAAGAATGCATAAGTTTTGGGTAGAAAAAGGAATGTTTTCTGTAACCGAACAGAGACTACTGGACCAGAAAAACAATATTTTGAAGAAAAACTGGCTGACTGATCTTGAACTGGAAGAGATTAGAAGAAACGTAGGAGAATTAGAACAGGGAAAAGTACTTGAAGGAGTTGAAGTTGAGGCAAGCGAAACTTTTAACACAGAATTGCCAGATAGATCTAATGAAAATGGGGAAGTCAATGAAAATGATGAAAGCACTGTAAATTTAAATGACGAAGAAAAGATACTAATTGAGCGACTGAAAGGCATCTTATCCAACAATGAAAGAAAGAGATTGCCATCTTTGAGAGGGGTAGACAAGGAAAGATTACAATCTGTAGTTCAAAAGGTTGACACTGTGCTTAGCAAAATGAAGACACATAATATCACTGATGCAAATAACTTGATATATGCAGGTGCAGTGTTAGCTCAAGAGTTGCTAGGATTAAGGAAGACCTACCAGACTGC
>WIPJ01000122.1:140665-167233 GCA_018155075.1 Cassiopea andromeda
AAACCATACGAAACGTAAATGAAACATATCTCCTTACGCCAAATAAAGTATCATTTATAAATTCTAGAATCGTTAAGTTTCTTGTAAGCCAAATGATTAGCAGTTAAACTAGTGCATGTGCAATAGACGACTGTCCACCATAGCTCTATGCATAATGAGTAATTTTTTCAAACTTCAACTTCATTCTCATATAACTAAAATACAATTATACGTCTCTCTAAAACTAGGCAACGTACAACTGACTGTCAGGTTAACTACTTAACTAAACAAAATGAAAAAAAAAATTACTGTGACATCAATGGAATAGAATGGAGAATAAAATTAAATTAAAAAGAAAAATATCAATAGCATTTTTCATAAGTTGAGTAAGTCAGGGTTAATAATAATAATAATAATATTAATAATGAATATTTAACAGATCCATTACAGATGGCTTTTCACTGTTAAAGTTACAATACTGCTTATATATATACTTGTTAAAATACTTACAGAAAAAGGAATGTCTCTTAAATTAAAGTTAATTGCATTGTTCAGCTCTATTAATTAAAAGTTTGTTTGCTAAAGATAAAAAAGTATTATAGTTTGAGCAGTTTCTTATTTTATCTGGCAGGCAGTTAAATAGTCTAGCCGCGTTATCTTGAAAAGTCCAGCTCTCTTTGTTTGGTATTTCCAGCGATTTGGTGCCATTCGATTTCAGTTCTCTTTTATTTTCTCTCACATTCAGTTTTAGATAATGAGGCCACGTTTCCGAGTTCAAAGCCTTGAAAACTTGTTTAAGGAGATTTAAGTCTCTTCTCTCTTCTATTGGGAGCCATACTAGCTTTAAGATATCTTTTGTGCTTTTTACGTAATGACATGTAACGAAGGATGCAGCTGCAAACTGTACTCTCTGGAGACGTTTCTGGAGCCTTCCTAGTCTCCGTAAGGCTCCAGAAACCTTCCTAGTCTCCGTAAGGCATATGAGAAAATATTAGCTCTTCAAATGATTAAGGATAATGCAAGTAAATTAATCATTCAGTCATAAATTCTGTACTCACCCAGTGTTCTCACCCGCTGCAAATTATGGAAAAAGCAATTAAATGATGCTTCAGTAAAAGCAACAGAAAGCAAAGTTGCTTGTTAATAACATATTAAAATAATTCCTGCATCCATGAACACCAAGAACACAAACTCCAATAATGAGAGTTTATCTATAGGAGCATTTCTGCAATTCAGCCTGGAATACCACATCTTTGCAAGCAACAATTCCTGCTCAAGATATATTATTGAAATCAAGATCTCTGGTGTGAAAATGCTTGGATGCAAAAGGGTCTAGATATCTGAATGTTCACAAAACAGATGTATGAAACATCATTCTATCATACTAGTCCGCAAGAAATGCGAGGAAGAAATGAATATGGAATGAGAATCCAAATCGCAGATGAACATTTCTCAAGTTGCTGTCATTTGTGAAACTCTTAATTGAGCTAAGCCTATGTCACTTAGCTAGTTAATTTTCAAGCAGTGCTAGCTTGAGCGCATAAAATAAAAGTTGTACAGATGCTATAAAGGGCAGCTGTGCATTATATTGAATAAAGTTTAGCAGAAGAAAACTAAGCTGGAATGGTCAAAGAATACCTGCATATGATTGCCGACGTTTCATTGCAACAAGGATACAAACGATGGCCATAATAGCTAGGAAGCAAATTCCACCTAAAATACCACCTATCAAAGCTCCATTGTCAGTTGATTGTATGCCTAATCAGAAAAAATCATATCCTTAATGTCATATTTAACCTTTTTTATACCTATAAATGTAAAAAGTATGCAACAAAAATACGAAGAAGATGTCATGAGGAGCAAGAGATTATGACCACCCCATTGCCTGTCTAAGGAAAACAACAAACTATGCTAAATAAATATTTCAGAATACCTTAAAGGAAAAGGAAAGTAGAAGGAAGAAACAATGGTAGAAATTATTCTCAGGGGCGTTGTGACCACTCAAGGGCTGGGAGAAAATTGAATCTTTTTCGCATCAAACTAACAGATTTGGAATGTTTAACATCTATTGGTGGTACTCTACATGGAACGTGGAGCCCCAACTACAGATGGCAGCACCAAAATTTAGTATATAAATAATGTCAAATGTTGTTTACTTGACACATATTGACGAGGAGATGTACCTTATTGAAGTCAGCAAAGAAACATTGAAACAGAGCAGGAAATGCCATTCTTGAGAGATATAAATCAAAACTTTCATTTGGCATTATATTTAGGATGCACTATCCTAATCAATTCAAATAAATTCTCGAATATTCAAAAACACCCTCATTGATTTGTATCTGTTCTTTTCAGTTGTTTCTGATACCGGGAAACAAGGGAAATCTTACTACGTCTTTATTTCTGTCATAACAATACAAGTTGTACACAGTGGCATGCTCAAGCTAAAGAAAAGTAGAAAAACGTATTTATCGGAATTTGAAATCTAGCTTCAAGCTATGTTAACCTCGACATTCCCAACGTACTTCTATGTGGCTATAAATCTGTCTTGTTCTTGAGAGTTGTACCCAAACACCTGCACTTAAAACTTAGTATTGTGTAGACAAAAAGGGGCTGCTTTCTCAATGGGACTCTTCAAGTAAACAATGGTTAATAGATCCTACATGGCCATTCTTTGGGTCAATTAGACGCATCCTATCACTAGTAACCGTGTATTGCTATTTACTTCGGTTGACTTTATCGGTCCCTATCTAAAGCTCCAAACTCTGACGAGCGTCGGACTAATAACGCTTTGAAGTACATCAAAAAATCTTGCCGCTTTTTTGTGCTCCGGTTAAGTTCTATAGTGCCAAAAAACTATTTAGTAAGAAAGTTGCATTTCCATCGAAAGAGATTCTTGGCAATGAAAAGTGCTATATAATTGCATTGAAGCTTAAGAAATTGTTCATGAAGTTACTATGAGAAAAGAATACTGATACATCGAATGGCTCCGAAACAGTCATATGAGAGGAGCTGAAATAAATGCCTTCAGAGGACGCTTACCATCTATTGCTGCGTTTTTCTCTGCCATCTCATGACTATCACCATTGGTATCGACAACAACAACACGCACCTCATACTCCACTCCTTTCTCTAGTCCAGTGATGAGTACCTCTGTATCAGCTATGGTTACTGCTTTTAATTCCCATTGCCACTTACTCTGTCCCCTCTTTCTGTATTGTACCTTTAATTCTCTTATGTTTCCACTACATTGAGGCAACTGCCATGTTACTCTAATGGTACTGTCTTTGACATGCATGATAACATTTGTGACTGGACCAGAGGCTATAAAATTATTATTGAGACATCATAAACAAGCATGAAATTTCTTGACCTAAAAATTTCACCAAATAATATTCATTCCAATCAATAACTGTTGATTGACAGTATTAAAGTAATAGCATGCATTGACAGCATTAGAAGACATTTGATTTTTAGGAGGTCATAGAAATAGGAGAAAAACTCGTAAAAAGCAAATAAAACTGACGTGCTATTGCCAGTGTAAGTGATTCTAGTGAAAAACAATTTCGAAATCTGTTTAATTCTTTACAGAAGAAAGAAGGTAGCAATTAAAATAGTTCTCTTCACTCAAAAATAGACATCTTGCAAATCAAGCTATCACTAAACATGAGCAAATTTTTAAAACTATGAATACATATTTTAGCTCTCTTCTGTAAAGTACAATTAATTAGATTCCATTAGTATAGACGGTAGCTAGAAAAAATTTTAGGGCGCAGGGTGCACTATTCTTGAAAATCTCTTAAGACGAGAACTTCCGGAAAAACAGTTGTGTAGACATTGACAAATATGTTCTTGCTCTATAAGAGACGATGCAGAAAAGAGAACAGGAGTTTTATAATACACATTCTATTCCAATGCAAAATTGATGAAATATCAGATTATTTAGAGAATAAGTTGGAATTATAAGCATTCATAGAAACATTAAATCTTCAAATATAATACAGGGCAAGGCCTATCGATATTCATCTTTAATTCAACAGATATATTGATGATCAAGAGCTTAAGACGTAGAACCTAGAGCCTTACGCTTCATCTTGAATGTATTTGTAACATTCACAGTACCAAATGTGTTGTTGCTAACACATGTGTAAGCTCCAAATTTTCCTTCAGAATCCAATGCAAAATGATGACTTAGGTTGCTCACGCTCTGTTTCAGAAGAGTTCCATTTTGGTATAAGAAAACATCAGGTATTGGACGGCTAACAGCATTGCAATTAATTGAACTATTTTCACCTATGCATCCTAACCTCTCCTTGCTGCTTTGCATGAATTCCGGACTATCTGCATAGTAAGGGAACATGAGAAGTTGGAAAAATAAAAATACTAATGTGGTTATAAATTCGTCTAACAGGAAGAGCTTCACTGTATAATAAATAATACAATAGACTAGTAAGAGATTGAAAAACTATTTGGTTAGATAATACGATACGACACATTTGAAGAGTAATTTACAGAATTCGGCATTTATCAATAATATGCTATTTCCAAATCCTCCTGAATTACTGAATTGAGACCACAAGCTCTAAAGTTCTATAACACTTCAATCACCTATATATATCTTCCAACACTTACAGTTCACTGTTAAATATGTTGATTTACTTGCAACTGATCCAACGCCATTCGATGCGAGGCAAATATACTCTCCATGCTGTCTCCTATTGACTGATGCTAAGAGAATCGTTCCGTTTACACTTAATGATTCAGAGCCAGTAGGACTGCACCAGGTGACATTAGCCGCTGGATTCGCTGCAATGACATTGCAATGCAAAACAATATCTCGTCCCTCCAATGTAGCTAGTGCTGATGAGGTGCTGATTTCTGGTTTTACTATAATGGGAATCAGATGAAGAGTTTTCCAACCATAATTAGTGCTTAGTAACGTTGAGGATGTGTTTCAAGTTTCGAGGAGATATTGGATAATGACATGATGTTTGTAAAATTTTAAGTATTCTTATGAGCAACTATATGTTTTATCCTTCTAATGACAAAATTCTCGCAATTATCTATTAGTAAATAGATGGCCATGGTTTTAACTGTGCATTGGTTAGCAATTTAAATTTTGAAGCAATTTGTGGAGAAGTTTGCAATTACCTCACTTTCAAACAAGCAAATTTTTAATGAATCTTAAAATTCCTCATGCGATGTAGAGAAGGAAAAAGGAGTGGAGAAGATGTAAAAGAGGAAGTTCCAGGTTCATTGAATGTCTTAAATGTTCTCACTGGAAAAAAATTTCTTAGCATCAGTCCTTAGCGAACAATAAAGTCAACTGCTTAAGCAAAAAAGCAAGAGAGAGGTTAGCTATTGAGAAATTGTATTACGTCCCATTTACTAAGCGACTTCCAAACTTCGTTTGCAACAGGTTGTTCTATTATTGTCTATTGTTGACCTAATACATATTGATCTGCTCTTCACTAAATGTTGGGGTACAAATTGATAATTTTCTGGCAGTACATGACGTGACCGAATAATTTCATAATTGTGAATGAGGAAGGGGTGAGTTTCTTTTGTTTACAGTTAGTCCTTAGCTTTTAGAAGTTGTGAATTGTGGAGAGAAATTTCAAGGCACAAGGACAGTTTTCCTCTTACCAAGAATATAATGCATGAAAGAGCAACAGGGAAGAGGGGTAGAGGCAGACTAAGAGTAACATGGGTACAAATATTAGAGACTGCACAGGGTTAACGGCAGTAGAGGCTGTTACGGCAGCTTCAAACAGAGCTGATTGAAGGAAAGAGTTAAGGATTCGACAGTGCTCCTACGGTCTTACGTAGACTGTAAACTAGAGGAAGAAACTGAAACTGGCATATTCATTGTTTCTATCTTAGTAGCCAATCATGTTGAGTTGAGCTAACCGGAACCTTGTTACGCCAGATAGTAAAACGAGAACAGTAGTACTGTCATTGAAAACAATAGACTTCCAAAAAATTGTTACTCTATGTGTTATTTTCTAAAGTTATAATAGGATCAACCCTTACAACATCCCTCTTTCCGAGAGGCTGTTCATAACATTTCAAATTATATATGACCATTATAATATTTCTTCAACTTTATTAATTCAATGAGATGCGTTCAAAATGAATGATATAGTATTTCTTCAACCTTATTATATCTATGAGATCCAAAACGAGACATTTTCCATAACTATCTAACTTATCTTTGCTATATGTTTGACTGCGTATTGAGCTGTTCAATGGGCAGATCAATCTAACCTAATGAATGTCTAATGAACTTGAATAAATTGAATATATGAATCACCTTGAATATCAAGAACCAGTGTCTGGGCAGAACTTTCACCAACTCTGTTATAAGCAATGCATTGATAGGTTGCTTTGTAATTGTTGTATTCCTTGTAATCAAGTGGCAATGTTGTGAAATTGGAGGCACTCCCATCTTGAACGATTACTGAGGATGATCCATTTACCAATATAAATCTATATTTAGGAGATAGTGCTGCCCTAGCCGTACAAGTTAAAGTCACGGATAAACCATTGATAGGAGAAGGAGGTGATGCTCTGAACTTAACTTGAGTAGGTGCATCTAATGACAAATAGTCAAGTATAAAGTAGTAATATAATACTTGATATATAGAATGGACATGCCAACAAAACCAACACCAGCAAAACGTGCAAAGGAACAAAACTTCTCTAGAAGGCTCTATTAACAATTCTGTCATGATGATACTAGTTATTTCAAGCGAAAGCTTTCCATGCAGGTTTTGAAAGCTCAGAAGTTTCAATATTCTTAGCAATGAGCATATTGAGAGTAGCAATTCGTCAGGCACATTTTAATCCATTTTAAGAACAGGTTTAGGGGAATCAAGACATTAATTAATTCACCAAAACCCTTTCCAACACGATGCAACGACTGACGTCGACATCATACCATGTAATTTTTCAGAAATGTGACTATTCAGTGGATGGTATGGTGACAAGCGAGCATTAGTAAATGATTAAGCTACACAGTACAACAGCAGGGCGAGCAGGAATTTATCCTAAAGATCCTTTGCAATGCATATACCCCTTCTAGAGGAAATATAAAGAATATACAAAACATATTGCAACTATGAGAACTGGTGTAGTCAATAGCGTATTGACCCCTTGCACTTCACGTTCATGTTGCTTCCATAGATTCCTACCAAAAGCTGAATGCAAAATTCTTAAATATGGTCTTCATCAAAGGTATGGTTTTCATCAAAGGTATTTATAGCATAGTTTTCATTGAATGTTTTCATCAACGGCACGTGATCGTTTCTATCCAATCTTCTAATTTAATACACAAATTAAAATCACAATGCATGGATGCAGTAGAAGATGGTACGCGTGATGAAATAACTTCAATAAAATAAGTTTCCTGCATGAATTTAATAAAATACTTAAAAGTATCAAATGAAAATGATTTTTCTATAGTACTTGAAAGGCTCTAAAGATTACAAGTAGATAGTAAAAGTAGACAGTATGGTTATTGCTCCTTCTACAAGATGCTAACAAGTAATATACATAAATATTTACAGAATTAATATATGTGTTAGCGTAGGCTAAAGAGATATGACCTGTGGTTATGACTAGGTAATAAGAACTTAAAATAAATATAAACCATGTTGTCTTCCTTACTGGCACACTTCACAATTGTATAAAAGTGATGCATCTAATCCATTATATGTCAATTAATATCAGCCAGGATATAGAAAATGTCTTTAGGGGCCACACTGGAGATTTTTGCTTGTCATATGTTTGATAAACCTTCTCTATTTACTGCTCGAATTAGAGCTTTTCAAGCAAATAAGTATTTTAGTGGCAAAGCAACTTACGGTTGATACGGATGGATGTCGTTCTATTAATCGCTACTGTGTATGGATGACTAATACAGCATGTAATTTTCTGATTCTCCATTGCTTGAGAAGGATTTCGGATAGAAAGCACACTTGCAACAGTTATGACTGGTGATCCTAGTGATGTATTGGAAACTGTAGCATTTATTGTTGAATTATATTGCCATTTAATGGTTGGTGCTGGTCTTCCTTTTGCAGTGCATGTTAGGTTTGCTGTAATGCCTGCCGTAATTAATGTTGATGTTTTGATCGATTCTTTGTCATTCACAGATATTAAAGCTAGAAATGTGAAAGAATATGTAGAAAATCGACAAAAGTATATGTCAATGATAAGAAGTATGAACAAAATAGTACTAATGACTTTCTTTACATTGCGATTTTACTGATAACTCACCAGGTTCAGGTCTGTGATTCCGTTAGGGAAACTTTCTATGCATATTAATGAAAGTGAATTAAATTCAGAACTGATGTAAATGCCCTATGGACAATTTCTAGTAACAAAAGAAGTGAATTTACAAAGCAAAGATAATAACAGTAATATTGGAAATATAACATAACTGAATGGTGGAATGGTAAGAAAGGAAAGTAAATGTTCAGAAGGTCAGGAGTGTAAGGTTGTTTCATGATGTATCTCTTGCGAAAAAAAGATGGATATGCTGACCTAGTGGCAATGTTCATTGTTTTCATACTAATTATTCTCTGGGTAACTTTGCAAAAATTCAGATCCTTTAGTAGAGTAAGAAAGGAATTACAGGAGGAGCCAATAATACAGAGAGTACCCTTGGAGACATTGATAAGAATAACTCTATTATAGAAGGAGAACAAGTCTGGAAGTAGTGGAGTATATTTTATGGCTTTCCTTACGCTGTTAGCTTGAATATTTGTCTCAAAGTCCAGTGTGAGTTCAAGAATGTAGAGAGCATTATTCTCTCTGACTAAATGGAAGTCAGGACGAAAGGAGTCACCAATAATCAAAGATGGGGACATAAAAGAAGGCACATTGGCATAAACAGGGTATTGGTTAAGAGATGAAAATATATTAGCAAGAAATAGAAGGATAGAGTTCTGTTGTCAAGTATATATGCCATTCTTAAGGCACCACTTACAACTAGATACCACGTGCTGTAAAGTGCAAAGTTTCTGATTGAAGGCTGAATGAACATTTTGACGATTGAGAAGTGGACCATTTATAAAGATTTTCCGAGTAGGCAAGGTGTTTTTGAGAGACCTCATAGGACAATTAGAAACAGTTCTCGGCATATCTTCTTCAACAATTGACCAGATGCTTTTTATTCTTTGACATGAAGTTGTGCTTAGTATTTTCAAACTGGTCATACTGAAGATTAGTGCCATAGCTTCTATCCTCCCAAAGTGATTTGATGTCGGAATTTAGTGAGGATTTGAAAGCATTTCGTATAATAGTTTGGCTCTCAATAAACGTTACTGAAGGGAGGATAAGACTGAAGATGCATTTAAGATTAAAGAGCTGAAAGTTGAGAATATAGGTAATTCTAGCCATTGCCTCAGAAACCTAAAAACTACACTGTCTAATTTGTCAACCATCCATGTCTTGCTAATATCCGCAATGGTCAAGTGCCAAGAAAGTTTTGATAGCACCAAACGATGGCAAAGAAGGAGTTTGTTTTTTGGGTGCCAGGCTAGGCAATCAATTTTGAGCATCAGATCGTTGATAGTGTCAAGAAGAATTGACACATGATCGCTATTATCCATATAAAAATTGAAGTATCTACCAAGGTATTTAAAGGGAATGTGGTTTTAACAGGTGGAACCAAGGAATTAGTTAAAGTCGGCTTGAGAAAGTACTGAATTGACGAGGTGGCTACTCTCTTTATACCAAATGTGAGGCATTTATCAACCCTAAAAATAATACCTGCACAGTTGCATCACCAAATGAAATGGTTTAGTAGAATTTAATTCTCCTGTTCTAGGCCAGTAGTCATTTCAGCATCGTCTGGCCTAGGCCGGATATGAATTTTCTTAAGTTAAAGAGAAAGTTAACCATTTTCTTTTTATGGATGACTTAAAGTTGTATGCGAAGAATGAAAAATCAATAGACTCTTTACGTTGAACACTTACAATATACAGCAAAGAAATTGGGATAGAATTTGGAATTGACAAGTGTGCCATGCTATCGTTGAAACCAGGAGATATTGTTACATCAGAAGGGATGAAATTACCAGACAAATCTTTAATTAAATCAATGAAGAATTAAGAAAGCTAAAAACGTTTAGGAGTTATTCATGCACAAAGAAAGGACAGATGAGGTTGGAAGGGAGTGTAAGAGAAGAGTAAGAAAAGTTCTGGAAACGGAGTTCAATGGAGACAATCATATAAAAGGCATTAACACTTGAACAATATCTTTGTTGAGATATTCCTCTGCATTTTTAGATTGGACAAAAAACTGAGGTGGAACAATTAGATAGACGAACAAGAAAAATTTTAACAATGAACAATGCCTTACATCCCAAAAGTAAGGTCGATAGGTTGTATTTGCCCAGAAAAGATGGTAGAAGAGGCCTGTTGGGAGTAGAACATACAGTGCCTATTGCAACAGCTTCATTACAGAAGTATGTAAAGCGTACCACAGAAAGACTACTAAGCTCACTTTCAGCTTTAGAAGATGATGAAATTAATGAGCTAGAAGTTGACATGAAAAAACAGAAAAAGGATGGAAAAGAAAGCTAGAAAGAAAAATCACTACATGGAAAAATTCTAAGACAGACTTAAAGAAGGAAACAGAGTCTTTAAGTCTTAAACAGCATGAGCAAGTAATCCATAAAAATGCAATCAAAGCATACATTCATAAAAGCCAAAAGCAAAGTAAATCTAGGATGTGTGGAGAAAGGGATGATACACTGAACCAGATAGTTAGTTAGTGTAGTAAGCTGGCACAAAGAGAGTACAAAGCATTTAGGAAATAGTCTTTTAGCTGCTTTTTAAGAAGAAATATTGATGATGGGAATCTTATTGTTGTCGGAAGACCGTTCCACAGTTTTGCCTCCGTGTAATGGCCCAGTGGTTAGAGCGTCTGCGTCAGAATCGGAAGGTCGTGGGTTCGAGCCACGGCCGAGTCATACCAAAGACATTAAAAATGGTACTCACTGCTTTCTCGTCTGGCGCTCGATAAAGGAGAAAGGAGTGGGTAAGTTAAACATGCGGAGCTACCATTGGACCAGCCCCCCACTGCAGCCTTCACTGCATTCTCAGACGCGTGGCCTAGGGCTAGAGAAACGGAGATAGGCGCCGCCCTATGCGCCATTGGCGTGGGAAGGACTTTGACTTTGACTATATTGAGTTGATTGTAAGCCTTACTGGAGAGTTTTTCTTTGGGCTTAATACAGATCACCACATGTTAAATGCTTTGCATTGTGAGGACTGGTTGATGCATTATGGTTGAAGAAATTGTGGAATAAACTGGTGTTAGTTCATTGATTGATTCATAAACGTAAGTTAATAGTCTAGATTTAAAACAAATGATCAATACGTAGTAGCTTTATGTCATTAATGATTGGAAGGGACTGTGCAAGGAAAGTTTGATGAGAGATCGCCCACATAGCTCTATTCTGCTGTTCAAATTCTGGTTCCAAGTATGACCCCAGACAATAATATCATTCTGTGAAGAAAGAAAAAAACAAGGCATTGTACCTCATTATCAATATGCTTCTTGGGAGGAGATACCTAACCTTAGACAAAATACCACAAGTTCTTGCCAACTTCTTTGAAAGTTCAGTAGTATGACATTTCCAAGTAAGAAACTAGTCCAGCAAAACTCCGGAGAATTCAATGTGTTTCACTTTTGGAACGTTTTTCTTAACAAAATTAATTGCAGTACAGAGTCTGCAGAGGAATGAAAAATGATGTAGTTAGTTTTGCTTATATTCAAGGAAAGCATATTTGCCTCAAGCCATCGCTTCATATATTTCAACTCATTGTTTACTTTTTGGTGAGATCCTCAATAGTGTCGGAGTCATAATAGATATTTCTATCACACGTTTGTATAAAAAGATAAACTTTCAATCGCCTAGAGGCATTTGGTAGATCATTGATAGATAGAAGAAAGAGCAAGGGGCCAAGCACTGATCCATGAGGTACACCAAAGTTAATATGTGGTGGATATGAGCATTTGCTTTTGAAACATACTTTATTCTGTCTGCCAACTAGGACCAGAATCACCCAAACATTTTATTGTCTAGGTTTTTTTGATTGCCTCTGTCATACTAATTAGTGCATGATCAACGGATTCATGCTGTTGAAAACCAATATGTAATGGGTAGATTATCTTCTTACAAGGCACAAACGAGTAGAGCCTTTTGTACGTTAGTCTCTCATATCTTTTGCTAAAAATATGTAACAATGATATTGGTCTATAGTCATTAGAAACATACTCAGAATCGCCCTCTTTGTATATGGAAACTACTTTAGCTACTTTAAAATTTTGTGGAAAGATGTCTTTTAAGGAAGGTTGGTTAACCATTTAAGCCAGTTGATGAGAAATATATCACTTGAGACATTTCAATACATTTACTGAAATAACATGAGGACCTACTGACTTTGCTGAATAGAGATTTTATGCTATATCATCAACCTCACAATGAGTAAGAGGTCATAGATACAAAGAGCTTTCGAAACTGGTAAGTAGAAATATCATAGAGGAATTTGGTGTTAATGTAATGGTTTTGATTATTTTGTCGGCGACATTAACGAAATATTCATTGAAAGTATTTGACATTTGGGTATCATCTAATATCAAATTATCACTTGCATCTTTGATTGGGAGATATCTGCATGTGTCCGGTTCTTTAGTGATATTATTCATGTGATATCTGTCCATACCTTTTTCAAATTTTCCCATTTAAATGAAAGAAGTCTTGATAGTAATCTAATTTGCTTTCCATTAGTTTAATGGCAACACGATTTAAAAGTTTTTATAAAGTTTGAGAGTATCCTCATACCTGTTCTTTTTCATTTTTCTTAGAAATTGATGACGAATTCTCATCATTCTCAATATTTTATCATTATACTCATCTTTGGTCAATCAAAACTACAGAATAGGATGCAACGCATAAAAAGAGCCTAGTGCCCCTTTTAGTCTTCCGCTGCGGTCCTTCACAACAGTATTTGAAAGAAGAGTTTTCCATCTAAGGAGCATTTAAAATTAAAGAGGGGGCATGGCTGGGGCTAAATTTGAATGCATATATGTCAACAGGCTATGGCTATTATGTGTGAATTAATTAAGATGTGTTAACTACTGAAAGTTTTCAATGCATAAAACAGGAAAGCTTCGTTGGAATTCTACAGTTGTCAATAGGAAATTAATATTGAAAAAAATAACAAACAATAAATTATCGGAATTACTTAATCTATTATTTTACGTTTAAGCTTAAGGTCTTCTATATTCTCAAAGTTCATATAGGTACCAGAAATAAACCAGCATAGATTGCAGATAGTTTCTGCAAATACAAACGAAGTTTCACTTGATTCAAATGAGTGCCAAACATTGCCAAACTAGACTAGAAACAATATCAAAATATGCTGAAAGACCATTTCGGGCAATGTTGAACAGCATGGTGTTTTGAAAAAGATGTGATACAAATAGTGAAAGTAGCATAAAACTGCAAAAGCAGCCACTCACTGTAAACATTTTCCAATCTGTGCTGCTCACTTGTTATAGCAGGCTGCACATTGCCATAAGCATCTGCATACCTCAGAATGCAATAGAATAGTTTCTTTTCATCTTCAAATGTGATAGGTGAAATTACTAAAACCATCGGATTAACGGGTGATGTAATGTTGACTCGTTCTCTATTGTATGCTGACAGACTTACATCTTGAATTATTTTTTTTTGGAAGAAATTATATTCTGTTAGACCTGTTGCTCCAACTCCAGCAGGGCCACTGTATATACATCTCAAATCAGCAAATGTTCTCGCCCCGACAATAGGATCACATGTTGCTGTTAAAGCTAGTACTGAGCCATTCTGAATATTTTGACTGGAAATCGTCACATTAACTGAGGCGGTGTCACTCAAGGCTAGAGTTGGATGAAAATGAAGAAGGATTAACATATACATATGGAAGCACGTGCAAAATGATGGAATAACACTTAAAATTGTACCATGGTAAAAGTTCATGATGCATTTAATAGCATCTAAATCACATCTTGAAGATCAAGTAAATCAATCTATCATACTATAAGAAACAATCCACTCAAAATGCTATTGTTAAACTTTCGGGAGGAAGCCACATTTAAGATATCTTTTCATGATAAAATGTTTAAATTCAGACTAAGTGATGACGCCAATTATCATTTCAGTTGCAAAGACTATGACTTAAAGAGATTAGGATGCTCGATATAATTTTTAACGTTACAATTTGACAAATTGATACATTTTTTTAGAGTATGGTGTTCTCCAATGCCTTCATAGATGCTGAATACGAATTTGATTAGATGTTTTTGCTAAATATTGTTTATGGGTGGTTCATAGGACTTTTTAAAAATAGTACCCAATGGAGTGCTGAACTATACTGGAAAGTATGTAGTCATTGCGCCACAGATGTATGCCAAAGAAAATCTGTGGTGCCCCAATACCGCTCCAAACCATTATCTGCATGTAGAGATGCACTTAGAAACATTTCGTTGAGGGATGGAAGATTTGACCAGCTGACCAACTATTATCCATTCTAAAGAGCATGGCGTGTCCACACCAGATATAAATTCTCTCTGACGCACCTGCACACATACTACAAGATTCTTAAGACATTGTAGTCTGCTTTGATCCTAGTGATAGCATTCGCTATTTTGCAGTATACGATCGATAAATGTAAACTCAGCGCAGCCGAAAAAGAGCTGCACGTTTCAAGTGTTCCATTTATTTCCTTTTTCTGGAAAACGGGACGTTTATGCGTAATAAGAACGAAACGTGAAAATGGAATAAAGGAATGGGCTTTGCAAATATATGTTTCAAGTAACCATTTTTTTAACAATTATAAATAATACCATATTTAATAGAAGTTGACTCAACTTCAAATCCTGTCTGTAGAGAAACCCAGATGGATATGCCAGAGCAAAAGGCTCAGTTCCGTTGAAAAGCAGGACCATATTTCTTGAGTTGTTATAGCGTTGTGCATCAACACTATTAATGCATTAATCATTAGACACAGAAGTGGATCAGATCTGCGGCGTCGAGTAAGAACAAGGCCTAGTCGATCAAGTTTAGATTTGAACCAGTCAAGATCTAATCCGGTAACTAGGGTTTCGACTGTCTTTATGTAAGTGTAAGCCTTTGCAGACATTTATCATTGACCCCGAATGTCTTCATTAACATGATTCGAACATTCTTAAGACAGTTTTTTACAACATACATTTATTGTTAAATGGAACAACAGAATTGGTTCCACTTCTTCAAACTTCCACTTATCGAGGCCTACATTTATCATAATAAGCAAGAAGGATTCTTTAAAGAAAATCTAATAGACAAAAAAATGGTTTCCTATAATGAATTTTCGACTTGCCCTGGGTTCCATTTATCGAACGTATGCAATAATATCCCAGAATAGAGAATAGAAAGAATTGCAATTCTGCAAACTTCAGGAAAGCATGAAAATTTAGCGCATACACAAGCTATGGCGAGGATGCAAATGAAAATAAGGTATCTAAGCTGTTTTCTCAGTATAGAAATCTATAGGAAAACGTCAATTTGTTCTTCTTTTCACTGAAATGGTTCTAACAAAGGCACAAAAAATGGCAAAGAACGCCACCGAGAAGCATTCTACCCAGCGTAGAATTGCAAGAACAAAGAAAGATCAAATTCTAGCTTTCCTTTTTTATATTTTCCGTCAGATTTATCGCAATAAGATGCTGTGGTGAATTATTACAATGAAGTCTCAAATATTATCGCAATTGCACAACTGGTAAGCTCGAACAAACGAGCAAAAAGCATGAAAACATAACGAGCAATGCATAGTGGAGAGCGTCAAGAAATCTTAAAGGATATATATTAAATTACCTTGCAAACAGGGAAGCGACCGATGTACGCTGTCACAAGAAATTTGTAGATGTAGAAGAGTAGAATATCGTACAAATCTCTGACGGAATCTTTGGTTTTATCTCCTTCTCTTGCTGTCACTAGAGTATCGGTCTGACTTCTTACTTTTTCTTAACACTAATCATTTCCATAATAATAATTAAAGATCACAAAAAGGTTCAATATTCCAACACAGACAGCATAGCTACACTGAGGTGCCCTATAAGTCTACTCTATTACCTGAACGTACTTGTTCTTTACAAGTGTTCTTGAGTTTAAATATCTGTATTCAGTTTCTAACAGTGTTGGCTTTGGTTGAAAAACGAGGATTAGACCCTAGTTGTCGTTCTCCTGCGTATAACGGATGAAGTAAAAGCAACAAAGGTGCCGACGAGATTTGCCTTTCTGTCTTTTCCTATTCTGTGGTAATACTGACCAAAAATTCTTTGAAATTGCTTGGATTTGTGTTCAGCTTTGACAATAAAACATGATTACTTCAATTGGCTTTGAATATGGAAAAATTCTTCCTATTCAGATTTCTGGCAGGAAAAAGGTTAGAAGTTAGAAAAGCAGTGAATTAGACCAAAAGATAACTCTAGAATTCTTATTACCAAGCAAACTTTCCAGAATTATTTGAAATTTGTTCGAAAATGCAGATTGAAAAAAGATGGTTAAATTAGAGAGATAGACAATTAGGAAAGACAGAAAAAAGAGTGTTTACGAGATTCAGGAAATTCTCCCTCGGATATTGGGAAAAATTTACATCAACACCACAATCCATACAGTTTGTTTAATATAGCAAAGTAACTATTCTGTTCATGAGGCCTTTCTAAACACATAGCTTTTCACTTTTCTTTAACATGTAGAACATATTTTATCGCATTGCTAGGCTTCTGTTCAAATACTTTTGTAATGGGAGTGTAGGTGAATTTCCTTAAACAAAGTTCATACAAGAATCTTCAAATGGAACAAGATTTTAAGCATCATCTTCAATATGACTATGTTTATTAAAACAATTTTCTACTAGCAGTGTTTGCGTAAATTCAATAATTTATGGATACCAAGCTTTCAACTTTGATAAAATTTTTTCAATATATTTTCGTTTGGTTTTATTTTCGTGCAGCAGAGGTCTGCGTGAGTTGTGGCACAGCTGAAATGGTGCTGCAAGTTAAGTAATCTAAATTTTTAACTAGGTAGATCCTGGCAATTACTTACCAATAACATTGCATAACATCAACTGCATATAAATTGTTCCGATGAGATTCATTGTCCAGTCTAACAAATTTGTAAATTAAACATTTTTCAGAAAGGAAAGCAATGCAAGACAAACTATTTACGGGTCGTTTTTAGTTCGGGTTTATCATGACAGTGAAATGAATTCGCTAAAACTAAGCCATGGTTACCATGCAGCTTTAGATAGAGGAAAGCTATGACCTGAAAGTGTATTCTAACAGAGCATAAGTAGAAACGCACATACACGAGGAGACACAAGTATTACAATACTTTAATTATAATGTCGTCCTAATTGTTTTGGCACTTAGCAATATTTATAATCAAACGATCCCTATGCTTGAAAACAAAGATATGCTAAATGTTAAGTAGAACACTAGGAAATTTATTGAAGATTTTAAAAACGATAGAACTGCGATGATACTATAAGAAATGACACTGGTGTAAACAAAATAATTAATGTGGCGAAGACGGGGGAGTTGCGAGTTGAGGAGCGAGTAATTGTTGAAACATTGAATGTAAAAGATCTTTGGATAAGACATGAATGTCACTTTTTGCTATCAAATGAAAGTAACACCATGAGAACATTTGGAAAAATTGATAAGAACGATAACCTAGAAAATTTTCCTCAAAAATTGTTTCAACTTCAACATTGGTCTTGTTTTGCAAATCCGCTGGCGCTGAAGGTGTCTGCAAGTTTGCTATTTACGAAGGAGGAACCAATGCAGGAAAAATGTGGAGCGATTGCATTACAACTTGTTTGAAGGAATAAAGCAATGCTTGGAAAGACAGGGGGCCATTCATCTTGCAGCATGACAGTGCACCAGCGCACAAAGCAATATTTACCAACATTTACTTTCGTATCCCTAAAAATCAAAGCCTATCAAATTCTGACGCATAACATAATTAAAACTGGTTTATTGGGTGTTAAAAGCCAAATGAACGCTGATACATAAGATTCTCCAAGTTGCAATCAACAAATCATTTCAAGAAAGTGTCACAAATAGGGAAAATTCCCGACGATTTTTCATCAAACAACTTTACGCATCAATTCGAAGGCGACTTTCGACCGTTGTCGGAGCAAAAGACTATTCCAGAAAATTTTAATCTAATTTAAAAGTTACTTCAATTTTTAATTTAGAAAATTGGAAATTGAAGCATTTATAATTTAGGGACAACCTCATTGAGTTTGACTTCTCATTTGTGTGCTCACTGGCCAATAGAGAATGCCTCTTCAGTGCAATTCAGTGTTGTAATACTTTTGTTCCCTAGTGTAGTACTTCACAAGCTAAAGGTACATTCAAGATTTGCTAAACTAACCTTTTGGTAGATAAGCTAGTGTAGGTATAAAACTTGGAAACCAGAGGTAAAGCCATTGCTTCACCCTGTAAGCTATTAATTACAGTACGAAGCTCCGTTTCTATACCTCCAAGTAAAGTGGAATCATTTGCTGTAGTGAAGTTTTCTGAATGAACAATATCGTATGTGGTATCTAAGCTACATGTTTTCAGTGTATCTTTAAAATACTGTTAGTGTCTCAATGCTACTTAGTAATTTTCTTTTCATGAATTCATGGAATATGTGACTCCTACCACTCCATAAACCTCATCACTAAAAACATCAGATGCTGGGGCGTGAAGAAAAATTTCAAAAACAGTTTGTCAAAGACTTCGTAAATGTTACAAATGATCTGATAGCTGCAAAATCTTAAAAACTGGCTATGAAAACAGCAAAAGTGAATTAAGTATCAAAGTTGGAAATTCAATGTTTGCCAGTCCAGGAGAAAGTGTAAATAGGGAGCCACTGCTACTTTTGTAAGGAGAAAAACAGCTTAGCAGCTATTAGTTCGATTTCTTTGTCATGAAATACATATTGAAAAAGCTGCGGTCATCCAGTAAATTGTTTATCATCCAATAGAGCTCGAGAATGCTAAGAATATTGCTGAAAAAGGCTATGAAATGGGAGGGCTCATATCTTTTCATGACACAACTGCATAAATAGGCATTGGATTACAAGGAGTCTACCATACATTCAATATTTTATAGTATAAATACGATGAAAGATACGTCAAAGTACAGTTGCTTCTTGGTGCTTTACTTTTGAGGGTAGGAATACTATTACACCTTCTCACTATCTGATATCTTCTAATCATATTTAATATTAAATTTCCAAGGAGAATGTAGAGTTAGTTTTCAAAACTATTAAACTTCTAAACCCTTTTAGCATAATCTCCTGAGTAATTGATTTGGATGTAGTCATATTTAAGTTATGCCACTCTTGACACCTGCGGTTTCGAGATGTGTTCAACAATAGTTATTGATGAAAAATATACTACCTTTTTGCTGCTCAGTTCCTTTATATGTTGACTGAACAGTTCATCAATGGATATTCCAAATCTCCTATACAAGTATTGAACGTACTCTGTTTACTACTTATGTTTTTGTATTTCACATGGCTTCGCATGGAAAAAGTAAAGAGAAATATAGGAAGCCATTGTAAAGTCACCTTTAAATCAAAGTCTAGTAAAAAATATCATAATAAGTTGTAATTTGATAATTTAGTAAAGAATCATCGTTCGAAACGTTTTGGCTCCCTTTCATTATGCAATCTTTCTAGTCGTCCACTAGAATATCAAATTATGGTAGCATAAGGAATGTTTCCACAGCATATGCTACGTGGAGAGTAAATCCTGTCTTTTGCGATCTACAGTAACTTCAATTGCTTACAGCCCTTTTCAACCAGGAGTGCTGACAAATGCCTCTACCTGATCAAAGATTTCACCGTAAATTTCACAAATTTTGGATAAAATACTGCAGGATTAGCGCCAGGAGTTTTCAGACAGGGGGTCTGACTATTCTTACAAGGGTGCTAAAACACAGTTACCAGTGTATTTCTATAATATCCGATGATATAATTTCTCACTTACCCACGGGGGTCAAGCTTGTTCAGACGAGAGTCATAGCACCCTATCCATTCTCTAGTGGCATCCCTGAAATTTTTATTATATTACAAAATACAAATCACTAAAATCTAAAATCTTGTCAAAAACATATTGAATTTCTTGATTCTAGTTATGCCCGTAGCCATGAGGTTGTTTGCAAGCCTTAGCAACAGGGTGCTAACGTTTTGTCAACCATGGAAAATGTTTGCGTAATTGTTTGTTGTTGCATTATCTTTCTAGCTAAGAAGAGACCTCCTTATATCTCTGTTAAGCACGACCTTGCTCTTTGAAACATACCAGAAAGCTCAAGTTTTTTCCTGCACACCCATTATCAACTTGACTTTGATAGTGCAAATATAAAATAGTTCTCAAATATAAAATAGCTCTAAAATTTTGAACCAAATGATTCCTTTCGGATAATCTTTCCACCTCGGAGACAAAGGCATGGCTACGGGTTTGATTTTAGTTGCAGTTCTTGAGACTTTTTGGAATGCGCTCAAAGAGCAATGAGGAAAGGCAAGTCTTCGGCGAAAAATTTCATAAAGTATGAATGGTAGGCTAAATTATAACACTGGTCTTGTTTTCTCACTTCATTTCTTTTTTAATACAAAATCCCTTTCAGCCAGTAATTACAAATACAAAGAAAAGTAAGCAAAGGTTTTTGATTGAACTAAATCAACATTGGTAGATATTACTGGTCTTCCCAGGAGGGACACTGTAGGTGCAATAAGCAATGGACATGCCCAAGTTTGAGGAACTTTTTAATATTTTTATATTTACTTCATTGTTTATATTCTATTTTGTACTTTTCACTATAGTTTTTGTCATATTTAGTCTTAACTTTTTTAAACGGACCAGATAATTGTGCACTTACTATAAATAGAGAGGAGTATAATTCTTTTTTTTAATGTTCATTGAATTATATGAAATTTCAAAAACCAACCATTTACCATTCACAAATATGGCAATATACTTAAAAAGTACTCAGCGCTGTTTGGATCAAGAAACATGCATGAATATACCCAATTTCAATTATGCATGCATATCCTTTGGAAGATCCATGAAAGAGGCGAATGGAAAAAAGACTGAGCATATTTCATAGTAGATACAAATGAATAATTTGAACCTAGTTGAAGTGTTAATCTGACAAGCTCGTAAATATTTAAAGTCAAAATATAGATTTTCAGGCTAAAGGTTCTTTATATGTAAAGGTTCGTATGTATATGTTTCTACTGCATTATAAATGCATAGGTGAATCCAGATATTTCCATAGAGTATCGTGTTGGCAGTTCTCACCACGTTCTTTAAGGAATGCCTCCACACGTCCACGAAATACTGATTAGCTTGGTGCAGTGGTCGCTGTCCACTGTAGAGAAGAAAGGTAGTGGAGTATTATTATCTTTTGCATTTTGTGTTCTTATAAATGATTTCGTCGATATTTTAGACAACAACCCAAAATCATTGAATTTAGCATCTTTGAAGTTTATGATTGGATCTAGTGCATTGGTAGATCATGCAATCGTCCGTCACTGGGGTCATCAAAACTTTTGACATTCGGGGTTGTGCTCACAATAAGTTTTCCTTGCCGAGGCCAGATGCTGACAGTCTAGAGCTTCAGTTAAAATAGTATTTGTCAGTTTGGAGTGGGAAGTGTGAAAAGTGAAGTTTGCATGCTTCAAAAGCCTTCCGATGTAGCATGTAACAGCCTCTCCTTAAAACAGCATGTTACTTTGAATACATTTCCACCCTTTCTGTCTCTACTAAAGCTGCATTCAGAACTGTAGCTACTGGGGTGTTGGGAAATAGGGTGCTACACCCCCTCACTCTTTATCAAGTCGAAAAATTTGCAGCACAACAATACTGATAGTAATGGTAAATTTCGACCAAAGTCCACTTCGTAGGCAAATTCGAATTGCACTCAAGACCCAAAGATATCATTTAGCTAAACACCAGTGTGGATTGGGTTGTAGGCTGGGCTGGATCTGGCCCCTAGGCTGGAAGATTTTAAATCCTGTTCTATAGGTCTATAGGAATGCATTCCTATCATTGTGTTTTAAGATGCCAATCCAGACATTGGTTTACTCATAGGCATTAAGTATTAGCCAACTCAATTTTTAAACTAACTAATAGGCTCTGTTTTCACCCTTGAATAGCTATTTATAGCCCTATCTTCAAGTTGCCTGGCGAATTTTTGTAAACTTTCCAGTGTTTAATTTATTGTGTCTCAATAGTCACAGTCACGCTCCTGCTACAAGTTAAACAATTAAAATATGCAAAATATGGCTTTTGCTGCTAACATGTTGTCCCAAAATCTCAGTGTTATCATTAGCTTGCACGTGTTCTCATGAGAAAGTATCTCTAAGAAAAAGTAGGCTATAATAAAAGTAACAATAAGGAAACTTTTAAGAAACACAAGCAAACTGAGTTTCAAATGCTAACTGGAAAATACAGTGTTTATAAGAAAGATTATTGATCAAACTACGAAGTAAACAACATAAAAAGCCTGAAAATTCTATTTCTTGTATCACAGTTGCCGCAGCTGGACAATTTTGCCCGATGAAAAATTCAAGATTTTATGGAGAAGTTCAGGAAAATTTTAGATATTATTTGGCAAAATCTAAAGAAACATCCAGCCTGAAGACAAAAAATATATTTTTTGTGAAAAACGGCGTTCATTGGGTTCCAGTATCTTAAAAAGCAGCAACTTTTTAAGCAATTTTGAACAGCTTGTGGACAGGGCTACCTATTTAATGTATATTTGTAAAATGAATTTGATCATAAATTTGTTTGTTGAAAGAAGATGAACTATTCGGTTTCATGAATGTGGGAAAAATTGCATTTTGAAGTGACATCTTGGATAAGTAGTTCTCTCTCCTTCTTTGCTACACTCTCTGTAGATTATAGTTACTACGAAGCATCCCGAATCGGTTGCAATACTTTTTCAGATAATTTCATTGCAAGAAGTCAAAATTTTTGCAAAAGTTTTGTTTTATTCGTTGATTGCCTATTGGTATGAGCAGATGAAACCAAGATAGAGATAGTCCAATTCGTCATTATGTGCAAATTAGACAGGGTGAGAATGAATTGAATAGGCCGTAAAGTTGCTATCATGTATATGTAACATGCATTTCGGCTTGTACCAAACAATGTCTAGTGTCAATCATCCAGCTTATTATCACAAATATATCCAGCATGGGCACGCAATAAGCAAAGGCATCTATTCCTATCATGTTTATTCTTTTCTATAAATTAAGATAGATATGAGTCAGATCAAAGTGGCCAATTTCTTTCTCAGCATATTTCTTCAAATAGTTTTCACATCGAATAATACAGACAATTTCTGTAAAACTGATAACCATCAATTACATCAAAATGTTATGAGACGCCATGCGATCCAAACTATTCGTAGCTGGTTGTGAGAATTTGACGCAGCTGTAATTCTGTGCTGTGACATTCCTCGGATTGTTACATTCTCTATAGTTTGTATCTTTTGCTCTTTACATAGCCAGGTACCATGCAGCTAATTCAGCATCGTTTCCCTTTCCTGTGGAAGAATATCACAAAATGTTATGAATATGTACAAGTTTATATATATTATACTTCATTGGAAGCTAAAGTTTAAACAGAATATAATCAAAGTGATGTTGAAAGGAACTATCTCAAAAGTAAGACAGTTCCAAGCATAGATTTCTTATTTATTCTGATTCCAGGAAAAAAGAGCCTCTTAAAGTATATTCCATTTAAACTAGAAACTCACTGTGTCTTACGCTAGTAATCGAAGAGGGCATTTGCTATTCAATGTTGAAAAATGTAAGATTATTAAGCTAAATGTTAAAACTATCATTTGATTCCAGTGAGCATGGGAGTATTTACTGAATTTTTCTTCTTTCTATTTTGCATTGAATTAAGGCCATGCAAAGCTACTAATAGAAAGCATGAAGTCTTTGATTCAAGTTGCAAATTTAGTGCAGGTGCTCAAATAGAAAAATTCTTAGTATTTAAGGTTAAAAAGAGGACTTGGAAGCGAATATTTCAAGTAGTTTCCATAGTAATGCGAGATAATTAACAGAAAGAGTGGAAGTTTCAATACACAGTGCTATTTTGTGTTGAAGCAGTAATTAGAAGTGAATAGCATGAAAATCAGAAAACGAGTCGTATTCAAATATCTTTACCTTAAAATCATTTAGATCCCTACTCACTGACATTGAATGTCCAACTAAGTCACCAACAGCGTGTTTATTAACAAAACCATGATAATTATCATAAAGGCCTTTTTCCCTCGCATTAACAGACTCATCTGGTGCAATATAACATGTACTATCGAAATTTTTAGGTTCCATAGCTGTATTGTTGGTCATGTCTGCATCAATACCACGATTGCTGTCTCTAGCAATGCAAGCAAACCAGCTTATAAGTTAGACAGAGGAAAAGAATGACTAAGAATAAAGCATCAATTGAACTCTAAGAGAGATCTTCTCCTTGTTCAAATATTTTATAAGTGCATCATTACTATCTAACACAATGGAATAATATTATTTTGTTCAGAACGGACTTAAGAGATAGCAATTGAGAGTGGTTTTAAGGTGCTGGGTCCACCCCCTTCAGATGCCTGGATAATGCAGAAGTGACTGAATGGTCCGGAAATACGTGGGTGAAGAAGCACTCCCTACACTCCTGTTAAATCAGTCTGAGATTCTATAGCTAAATATCATACAAATTTACTGTTGACTTTGGAAAGTTTCTATTGCATGGCAACAGTTACAAAAGTTACAGCAAGGAACGTAGTTTTTGCATAAATACTATGATAGCAATAGCTTTCAAATACTTCCTCAAAGAGACCTTGCTAGCCTTCTTAAGGCGTATGAGAAAATACTAGCTCTTCAAATGATTAAGAACAATGCAAGTTAAGTAATCATTCAGTTTTAAATTCCATACTCACCCAGTGTTCTCTTCCGCTGCAAATTATTGGAAAAGCAATTAAATGATGCTTCAGTAAAAGCAACAGAAAACAAGGTTAAAAGCTAATAATATATTGCAATAATTCCTTCATCCATGAACAACAACAGTATGAATTGTAATGATGAACTGCAAAATTGAATGTTTATCTATTGAAGTATTACTGCAAGTCATCCAGGAATATCGCATCTTTGCCAGTAACAAATTCAGCTTAAGATAGATCATTGAAGTCAGGATTTCTGGTGTGAAAATTATTGGATACGAAAAGGGTCTAGATATTTGAAAGTTCACAAACAAATGTATGAAACATTAGTCTATCATTCTAGTCCGCAAGAAATGCGAGGAAGAAATGAATATGGAATGAGAATCCAAATCGCAGATGAACATTTCTCAAGTTGCTGTCATTTGTGAAACTCTTAATTTAGCTAAGCCTATGTCACTTAGCTAGTTAATTTTCAAGCAGTGCTAGCTTGAGCGCATAAAATAGAAGTTGTACAGATGCTATAAAGGGCAGCTGTGCATTATATTGAATAAAGTTTAGCAGAAGAAAACTAAGCAGGAATGGTAAAAGCATACCTGCATATGATTGCCGACGTTTCATTGCAACAAGAATACAAACGATGGCCATAATAGCCAGGAAGCAAATTCCACCTAAAATACCACCTATCAAAGCTCCATCGTCAGTTGGTTGTATGCCTAAACAGAAAAAGAGTCCCGTGTTTAATGTCAAGTTTTCTTTTTTTATACATATAAATGTTAAAATTACATCACATGCATGTAAACACTATAAGGAAGATACCATGGGGAGCAAAAGAGTGTGACTACCCCATTGAATTTGCAAAGGAAACAGCATACTCTACTAAATATATATTTTAGAATAACTTACAGGAAAAGGATAATAGAAGGAAGATACAACTGTAGAACTTAACCTCAGGGGTGTTGTGACGAATCAAGTTGCTGAGAGAAATTTGAATTCATTTCACATAAAGCTATAAGATTTGGAATGTTTAGCATTTATGGGTGGTTCCCTACATGGAGCATGGAACCAAGTATATGGCTGCAAGAAAGTATTGACAACACGTAGGAATTAGAATTTTTGAGATATAAAGATAAGCGGGCAAGCAAGTAGAAGTTATAAAGTGAAATGAGTATTTAAACTAATCCTACCCAGAAGTGACACTGCGAATGAATGAATACTAGCATTGTCTCAGCGGGCTGCACACTTGCTATTTGCCATAGAAATTGTTTATAGCAACTCCTTATAAATTTAAAGAAGCGCCAAGTGATTCTTTAAGTATTGGGGATGACATCAGTAATAATCCTCTGAGAAGAGTTGATTGAACTGATTAGCTTAAGGCAGACTTACCATATTTATCTTTGACACTTTCAATTGGTAATACATTGAGGATGCACTATCCTAATCAATTCAAATATATTTTGTTGGAAGTATAAATTTATACTTGGTTTTACCTCTGTCTCCCCCCAATTCCTTGGGCTTGGAAGGAACCTCTAATATATATATATATATATA
>WIPJ01000122.1:167520-192266 GCA_018155075.1 Cassiopea andromeda
ATATTAGGGTGGCATTATTGTCTACTTTCAAGTCTACAATTAATTTGGTTATCCAGAGGCTTGAACTTCTGACACGAGACGCTAGATTTAGGATTATCTCATATTCACAAAACTCCTCGTTGAGGTCTATCTATTCTTTTTAATTTGTTCTGTTACCAGAGAACAAGAGAGATCTTACTTTTGCTCGATTTCTGTTAGTACAACACAAGTTGTACATAGTGGCACGCTCAAGTTCAAGAAATGTTGAAAAACATGTTTATCGGAAGTTGAAATCTGGATTCACGCAATTTTATCCTCGAATTCCCAAACGTACTTCTACAATAAATCCTTCCTGTTTGTGAGAGCCTTAAATCCGTAACCAAGTACCTGCAGTCATAAGCTAGTCTTATGTAGACAAAAAGGGTTTCCTTTCTGACTGGGACTCTTCAGGTAAACAATGATTAATAGGCCCTACTTGGCATGTCTTTGGTTCAAGTAGACACATCGTATCACTAGTAACCGTTTCTGGCTATTTATTTCGGTTAATCTTTCGGTAATTACCTGAAGTTTCATACTTGAGGAGTGTCGGACGAAAACAGCCTTGAAGTAAGTCGAAAAATGCTGCCGCTTTTTCTTTCTCATGCTAAGTTCTGTAATACCAACAGACTATTTAATAAGAACGTCACATTTCCATCAAAAGAGATTCTTGGGAATGACACGTGCTATATTGCATTGAAACTTAAGAAATTACTCTGGAAGTTAATTTGAGAAGAGAATACGGATATATCGAAGGGGTCCGAGGAAGTTATACGAGAGGACCTGAAATGAATGCCTTTAAAGGAAATTTACCATCTATTGCTGCTTTCTTCTCTGCCATCTCATGAGTCTCACCATTGGTATCGACAACAACAACACGCACCTCATACTCCACTCCTTTTTCTAGTCCAGTGATGATTACCTCTGTATCAGCTATGGTTGCTACTTTTAATTCCCATTGCCACTTACTCTGTCCCCTCTTTCTGTATTGTACCTTTATTTCTCTTATGTTTCCACTACATTGAGGCAACTGCCATGTTACTCTAATGGTGCTGTCTTTGACATGCATGATAACATTTGTGACAGGACCAGATGCTATAAAATTGTTATTGAGACAACATAAACAAGCATGAAAATCCTTGACCTGAAAATTTCACCATGTAATGTTCTTTCCAATCAGTAACGGTTGATTAACAAGCATGCATCAAAAGCACAGGTGATCTATAGGAAGTTATGGTAATAGGAGAAGCACTCGTAAAAAGCAAGTACAAATGACGTGATATTGCTAATGTCATTAAGTTTGGTAACAAAATTGTGAAAAACAATCTATTTACGTCTTTAAAGATAAACTTCCTACAAATCAAACTATCAGCAAAAATGGGTACACTTTTCACATTATGAATACATATGTTAACTTTATTCTGTAAAGAACATTTAATGAAATCATGCTAGCATGACAGGTAACAAAAATCGTGTTATTAAACAGGGTACACTAACAAGTGCAATAGTACACATTCTATTCTAATGCATAATCGATGAAAAGTAGATTATTTATTGAATAAGTTGGAATTGTAAGCATTCATAGAAGCATTAAACCTTCAAATACAACATAGGGCAAAGCCTATGAATATTCATCTTTTATTCAACAGAAATATGAGATGTTCAAGAGCTTAAGACTTTGTGACTAACTTAAAACCTTACGCTTCATCTTGAAAGTAGTTGTAACATTCACTGTGTCAAATGTGTTGCTGCTAACACATGTGTAAGCTCCAAATTTGTCTTCAGACTCCAATGCAAAATGATGACTTAGATTGCTCAAGCTCTGTTTCAGAAGACTTCCATTTTGGTATAAGAAAACATCAGGTGCTGGACGGCCAACAGCATTGCAATTCATTGAAACATTTTCACCTATACATCCTAACCTCTGCTTGCTGTCTTGCATGAATTCCGGACCATCTGCATAGTAATGTAACATGGAGACATTGGAACAATAGGAATACCAATGTGGTCATACATTTTTCTAACTTCATGAGCTTCAGTGTATAACAACTAATACAATAGAATGTTAAGAGATTGAAAAACCAGTTCTTTAAATAATATCATAAAACATATTTGAAGAATGCTTTACAGAATTCAGCATTTATCAATAATAGGCTATTTTCAAATCTTCCTAACCTACTTGAATGAGGCCACAAGCTCTAAAATTCTATACCACATCTATGAGCTATATGTAGATTCTAACACTTACAGTTCACTGTTAAATATGTTGCTTTACTTGCAACTGATCCAACACCATTCGATGCGAGGCAAACATACTCTCCGTGTTCTCTCCTATTGACTGATGGTAAGAGAATCGTTCCGTTTAAACTTAATATTTCAGAGCCAGTAGGACTGCGCCAGGTGATATTAGCCCTAGGATTTGCTGCAATGACATTGCAATGCAAAGCAACATCTCGTCCCTCCAATGTTAATTTTGCTGATGAGGTGCTGATTTCTGGTCTTACTATAAAGTGAATCAGAAGAAACGTATTCCAACCAATATTAATGCTTGGTAACGTTTAGGATATGTTTGAAGTTTCAAGGAGATAGTGGATAAAGACATAATGTTTTAAAATTGAAGTGCTCTTATGACCAACTAATGACAACAATTCTCTGACTTATTATTTGGACGTAGATGGGCATGGCCTTAACTGTGCATAGGTTAGCAATTTAAAAATATATGCTCTAAAGATTTTCAAGAAAATCTACTTATTTAAAAATATGAAGAGATTTATAGCAGAATCATTTTAGAAATCTAGGAAATTATTCTTTTAACCGAGATCTAAATCTCTACGTTCAAATCAATGTATGAAAATTGTTATTTCCATCACATTAACGTCTTGGAGCAACTTGTCTCCTTCTTATCGTTTGATATCTGTTTACTTGCAGACAAAGTTTCAGAAGTTATAAATTTTAGGCTGAGATGGGTCTCTCCGCATTCAATTTGCTGTAGTTGTCTTTTCTTATTGTAGCTAATCACTTTCTGGCATATTGAGTGTTTCCATCTTACTTGCTAATCATGTTGCACTGAACTAACTGGAACCTTGCTATGCCAGATAGTAAAACAAGAACAGTATTTAAAAATATGAAGAGATTTATAGCAGAATCATTTAGAAATCTAAGAAATTATTCTTTTAAACGAAATCTATATCATTACATCTAGATCTTCTAAATAAATCTTCTAAATCTAATATCAGTGATTGAAAACAATAGATTTCCAAACAATACCTATTTTATATATAATTTTCTAAAGCTATAGTAGGATCAACCCTTAAAACATTCATCTTTCATGAAGGCCGTTCATAATAATTAAAATTACATATGAATATTATAAAATTTCTTCAACCTTATTATTTCTATGAGATGCGTTCAAAATGAAACAGATTCCATAACTATCTAACTTATCTCTTCTATATGTTTGACTGCGTATTGAAATGTTCAATATGCAGATCAAGCCAACTTAATGAATGTCTAATGAACTTGAATAAATTGAATATATGAATTACCTTGAATATCAAGAACAAGTATCTGAACAGGACTTTCACCAACTCTGTTATAAGCAATGCATTGATAAGTTGCTTTGTAATTGTTGTATTCCTTGTAATCAAGAGGCAAAGTTGTGAAAGTAGAAGAACTCCCATCTTGAACAACAACAGAGGATGATCCATTTATCAATATAAATCTATACTTAGGAGATAGTGCTGCCCTAGCAGTACAAGTTAAAGTCACCGATAATCCGTTGATAGGAAAAGGAGGTGATGCTGTCAACTTAACTTGAGCAGGTGCATCTAAGGAAAAATATTCAATTGTAAGTTAATAATAAAATACTTGAAATAAATACTGGACAAGTCAAGAACAGCAAAACACGCAACGTGCAAAGGAACAAAACTTCTGTAGAAGGCTCTATTAACGATTTTATTATCATAATAATACTTATTTCAGGAGCAAGCTTTCTATTCAAGCTTTCAAACCTGAAAAGTTTTTAAATTCTTAGCAATGAGCATATTGAGAGTAGCACTTGGTCAGGCACATTTTAATCCATTTTAAGAACAGGTTTAGGAAAATCAAGATATTAATTGATTTCCAACGAGATCACTTTCAGCACAACCCTTTCCTTCACGATACAAAGACTGACGACGGCATCATACCATGTGATTTTTTACAAATATGACTATTCAGTGGTTGGTATGGTGACAAGCGAGCATGAGTAAAAAGATTAAGCTACACAGTACTACAGCAGGAAAAGCAGGAATTCATCCAAAAGATCCTTTACAATGCATATCCCCCTTCTAGAGGAAATGCGATGAGTATGCTACAACTGTTCGGACTATGAGAACTGATGTAGTCAATAATGTATTGACCCCTTGCATTTCACGTCCATGTTGCTTCCATAGATTCCTAACAAAAGCTGAATGCAAAATTCTTAAATATGGTCTTCATCAAAGGTATGGTCTTCATCGAAGGCATTAATAGCCTGTTTAACTGAAGGTTTTCATCGAAGGCAATTCATATTTTCTATCCATGCTACCAATTTAAATTCAGAAAATAGAATCAAAAAAAACATGGACGGAGTAAAGGATGGCATGCATAATGCAATAATGTCAATAACACAAAATTGTTGCATGAATTTAATGAAATACTTAAAAGTATCAAATGACGACGATTTTTCTGTATTACGTAATAGGCTCAAAGGACTACAAATAGACTGTAAGTTTAAGCAAATTGTTTATTGCTCCTAAAAAGTTACAACATAATTCATTACAGAAAAAGTATTTGTCATAGCGAAGGCTAAGGAGATGTGACTGGATGCAATGATTAGGTAATTAGGACATTGAATAGATATAAACAATGTGGTTTTTCCTTGCTGGTACACTTCATAATAGCAAAAAATGTGAAATATCTAATCTTTTTTATGTCAATTAATATAAGCAAGGCCATAGAAAATTCCTTTAGGGGCCACACTAGAGAATTTTGCTGGTCACATGTTTGATAAACCTTCTCTATTTACTGCTCGAATTAGAGATTTCCATGTAAAATGAGTATTTGAATGGCAAAGAAACTTACCGTTGATACGGATGGATGTCGTTCTATTCACAGCTAATGTGAAGGGATGACTAATAAAACATGTAATTTTCTGATTCTCCATTGCTTGAGATGGATTTCGGATAGAAAGCACACTTGCAACAGTTATGACTGGTGATCCTAGTGATGTATTGGAAACTGTAGCATTTATTGTTGAATTATATTGCCATGTAATGGTTGGTGCTGGTCTTCCTTTTGCAGTGCATGTTAGGTTTGCTGTAATGCCTGCCGTAATTAATGTTGAAGGTTTCATCGATTCTTTATCATTTAGAGATATTGAAGCTAGAAATGTGAAAGAATATGTAGAAAAAATCGACAAAATGATATTCTAATGATAACAAGTATGAACAACATAGCACTAATCACATTCTTTGCATTATAATTTCACTGATAACTCACCAGGTTCAGTTCGGTGATTCCTTTAGGGAAGCTTTCTATGCATATCAATCTGTGATTAAAACCTATCGGTGACCTCCAAGCCTCCCCCTGTCACCTCGTTCGCCACCATACGAACTGTACCAGACAGTCCTAAACCGTAGGGATAATAGAGCTATTATTACCTACGGTTAAATAGATATTCGTACGCAGCTGTACTCTACTTTAAGTAGACAAATGTACACAGTAGTACAAAAGAGTGAGGAAATAAATAAACGACTTCCCTCTAGCCTGCAGCACATCTCTCTCGATAAACTTTACTTCCACCGACCAAGAACACGTCTTGCCTTCACGCTACGAAAGTCTTCCTGTTTATTCGAGAGAGGAATGACAATGCATGCCTGCGCATTTACCATCTTTCAGAAGGCCAAGATGGCAGCCACATCACAATATCGGAGAATCACACAACACAATCAAGCTGAATTGAATTCAGAAATGATGTAAATGCCTATCATCAATTTCTAGCAACAGATATAACCTTAATATATTCGCCATTAGGAATGTCATCATACTAAAATCGGATTTAGCTTCGACCCTTTCTAACATCATTATTATCATCATCAAAAGATAATAATTTTCTTGAATCTCGTATCACAATCATCACCATCATAATCATCATCGTTAACAGTATCACCATTATTATCACCATCATAATTATAGTCATCATCACCATAATTTTTGTTTTTAAACTTCCTGTCATGTCCATATCTTAACCATTCAAATACAATTCTCGCTCTAAGGTAATTTGTACTTGGCTGGCTTACAATGATACATGCTAGAATAAACTTCTGGACTTCCCCGAATGCATTTTGTAGATCTAATAAAGCAATGATAGCAGAGCGCTGTTTTACTCGAGCTTTATTGATTAGATAGGCCATCAATGACGTGTGTTCCAAAACACCTCAGACTCCATGAATGAAACCTTTTTGTATCGTTTGTTCAATCACATGATTTTGTGGGAGGAAGGAAATGATACAATCACGCAAGCACAAAGTAAATATCTTCACTGCAACCGACTCCAGGGTAATAGATGTGAAATTCGCTGGGTCATCTTTGTCTCCTTTCTTGTGCACTAATATTGTGCAAGCTTAATGATAATATTTTTTCAAACTTCATATATGTATATTTACACTCTGCAATACTATCATAAACCTCGCTAAACATAGGTAGTTTATATATGGCTACTCGTGATGCAAATACAAAAATTAAGAAAACAATCTATTAATAAGTCAATAGGTCTGGAATATTGCCATCCTTTTCTAGTCTGCTGAAGATGAAATAAGTAGATCTGATTGTAACGGCAGATATCTTTTTCAATATATATTCTTGATGAACATTTTCAACTTTGATGTCTTTGAGCATGTTGATAAATGCATTTGAGATGGATGAAGTACTACCTAAAGTGCTGATGGAGAGGCTTATTAGTTTAAAGTCATTGTACTTTTGTCTTAGATTTCCAGTCAAATCTTGGTATTTGTTAGTTTTTCGAGCTTCGTTAATAGATAGTTTTGTCTCGAAACAAATCGTGAATTCAAGAATATACAAGAATACTTCCCAAATTGGAACGCTATGGTGTTCGTGGATGCGCCCTTAATTGGTTTAGATCGTATCTGTTTGATAGAAAGCAATATGTTTTTGTTAATGGAAGTAATTCAGACATACTCTCAATTACTTGTGGTGTGCCACAAGGTTCTGTACTGGGCCCATTACTTTTTCCAATCTATATCAATGATCTTTCAAATGCCTCTAAGAAACTTACGTTTTATCTCTTTGCTGATGATGCAAATATCCATTATGAATGCAATGATTTACCTAATTTGATTAAAGTTGTCAACAAAGAGCTGAGATCAGTTAAAAGATTGCTTGATGCTAATAAACTATCATTAAATATTGATAAGACAAACTATATAATCTTTCATTCTTCATCTATCAAAATTCCTTCCGATTCTGATATCAAGATAGGGAAGAAACATATTAAAAGAGTTAAGTTTGTTAAGTTCTTAGGTCTCCTACTTGATGAACATCTAAGCTGGAGATATCATTTCAGTGAACTGTCGAAAAAGTTACCTAGAGCATGTGGAATGTTTTTCAAAATTAGGAACTTACTTCCTTTAGATGTTTTAATTTGCTTGTATAATGCATTGTTTCTGTCTTTCTTACAGTATGGTCTTGTTGTTTGGGGCCAAACATATGCATCATACACTGATCCAATTTTCAAATTACAGAAGAAAGCAGTCAGAGCAATCTCATTGCAGCCTCGCATGTCTCCCTCTCTACCAATCTTCAATGATCTTAAACTTCTGAAACTCTCTGAGATCTTTGAACTTAGACTCTTGACTTTTGTCTTTGCTTCTGTCAACAAAGCTTCACCAGGTTGCTTTCATGACTTTTTCTTATTTAGTTCATCTGTTCATCAGTATGCCACAAGACAGGCCAGTCAAGGTGATCTATTTATGTCCCGAAAAAATAGTCTTCAATATGGTCTAAAGTCAAGTCGTTATCTTGGTGCTAAACTTTGGAATGCTTTACCAGTTGAACTGCAAAATGCTCCATCAAAAATATCGTTCAAAGCAAAACTGAAAATTTATCTATTGGAAAAGGCCAAGCAATGAATACAACTGATTACTGTGCTGCCTCAATTGCTATTAGTCTGTGAAAAGAATTCATCTAAATTCATCTGACAGTAATTTAGGATAGGGGGGCTCTCTCCTCGATTAGTTAACCTATTGAGAGAGCTCCTCCTTTAAATAATTCTCTACATAAATCTATTTAGTTCCTCTTTTACTTACATTTGCATATTGTATTAATTTTTCTGTACCAATTGTATTAATTCTTCCGTAACATCATTATCTTTGTAGTTTAGTTATTTTTCTGTATTGTTAGAAATATAAATTGTATGTTGAGAATTTAAATCATATAAACTGAAACTGAAACTAAAACAAGCAAGTGTTTTAAAAGGTTAAGAGAAGATCTGGTCATAAGTTATCCCCAGTAATAATTCACAGACTTATAAAGCCTGCAAGATCGGCATACACTGTTGTACCTTTTTCTCCTTGTAATGATGATGCAAGTAAGTGAAGGACGAAGTCATGCCACCTAGTGTATCGACCTTCGTTAAGGTAATTGTTGCAACCAGCTACAACGTAGAGAAGAGATTCCGGTTTCAAGCAAAATTGGCAAGCAGATGAGGTAGCAAGTCCCCAATTGAAAGATTCTTTCTAGTTGGGAGGGTATTGTTGATGAATCCAATTGCAATGTTGAAAATTTTTATTGGTAGACTGAACAGACGACCAGATAGATCTTAGTTTCGGCAAGGACTTTGAAATAACAGCAGAAAAAAGACCCTTGTGAGACCTAATGAGACGGTAGTCTTTATTCCTGAGATGGTCGAAAAGTTTAAGCACTTCTGTTGTACCTTTGTATCGGTCATACAGCAGGTTTGTGTGAGTAGTTGTTCACTTCCAAAGATGCTTAACATCCTCATTTGGGGAGCATTTAAGAGCATTATGAGCTACAGTCTGACATTGGCTAAATTAATAGATGGAAGATAAAGGCGAAAAACCAAGCTCTCCTTATGTAAGAAAGGCATTGCTGAGGGTTCCACACACTGGAATTTCCAGTCATTTTTGAACACACAATGCATATAATAATTTTAAAACTTCTCAGTAATCAACAATTCATACAATACAATTGTTAACCTTGCTAATATTATGTAGCTTACAAAAGGAGTACCTGATTAAATGCATAAAAAATGAAATATCAACAACATGAAAAGGAAAGTAATCAAAAGTTTAACAATTCAGGGCTTGCCCATGCCTAATACCTACAAAAAAAGATATAATAAGTTGAAAGAATTGAAGTGAGCTCCTTAATGAAAATCGAGGTATTTAAGCATATACAGAAATGATGAAGGTGAATTGCCCATTGTGCCAAGTGCACCCATCTACAGATTAACAAAATGCACCTTGTCATATCTATTCTGTAGTTCTGATACCAACTCTTAATATTTTGCCATCTTTCTGAGTGAGTTTGAGAAAAGGTTGGACTCATAGCCAATAGTCAACTCAAGAATGTAGAGGTTAATTGAAGAACGAACGAAGAGGAGGTCAGGCCTGAATTTGTCTCCTGTAATTATAGATGGATTTAGATATTCTGGAAGATCTAGATAGAGTTTGCCATTCACAGCTGTAAGAGACTTGGCAATGAATTTTAGAACAGAGTCATATGGCCATGTAAAGCGACTTTGATCAAGATAGCTCTTACAATATGGAAAAGTGTCTCTGGACTCAGGCAGAAGAAACAGTCTGATGACGAGCTTATATCCCATTTACTCAGATTGTTTTGGGTGGAAAGTGTATTATTTATTTATCGCACTGTAAAAATTAATATACTTTTAGGCATTTTGCTTTCTACCGAATACCAGAAAGAGTATCAAGATAAAAGAGATTGATCCATTATAAATGAAAAGAGTCCTGAGAAATGAGATGGATTTGGAGCTTTTCTTCGTGTGAAGTTCTAAAAGCCTTTAGAGCGCTTTTAGAAATTTGGTAAGTGCAGTACTGAACATTAATATTGGTGCTTGTGCATATTATCTCCTGGTTTGTGGAAGATTTTAGTGAGTTTCTCAAAACCACTTGACATTGTGCAAATTTTGTTCATGGAAGTGTCATATTCAAACCAAACTTGGTTTTGGAAAGAATGATGTTACTGAACGTTGCATCATTCTTTCCAAAACCAAGTTTGGTTTGAATATGACACTTCCATGAACAAGCTGAACATATTTGAAGCTAAAGCCACTGGTCTATATCCTTAGAAACCTTGTTATCGATATTTTCAAAGACCCAAGTTTTAGATAGATCCGCTACAGTCTAATGCCAAGAAAGTTCTGAGAGAACATGTCTTTGATAGAAAATTATTTTATTTTTACTGTAATCCTAAGATTTCAAGAAATTCAGCTTTTTGCATCGTATGAGACATGCTGAAATCAAAATGTCTTCCGAACTAGCGACACGAATCATTAGCCATAACTGGAGGGAAAATCTCAATATTTGTTATAAGCTTAGGCTGAAACTGTATAGATTTCGTTGACTTTTTTCTCATTCCAAAAGTGATGCATTTATTCACTCTTGTTGTCATACCAGCCCATTGACACCAGATTGTAAAGCAATTTAGAATCAACTGGTTTTCCTTTTCATTTCCAGTAATAACCGCGGCATCGTCAGCAAACCAATGGAACCAATGTACAGGTCTAAATGGGAGACCAGAATCATTACTATTTGAACATCCAGATTGACGAAATTTTCAGCATGCAGTCCTGAGGCAGTTACCCTGCAGTACTCCTCGTCTGACTGGAAGGAAAGAGGTATTAATATCGCGTGTAAGAATGTTTGTCCTAAAATCAGTGTACAAAGCACTAGTTAACTGTTGAATATGGTTTGGAATATGATGATATCGCAGTAACTCGCTTATAAGGTTATAATGAATCTCGCCAAAAGCATTCTTGAGTCAAGCGGTGTAATAACAATGGATCTCTATCTATTTGAAGCCCTATTTATGATATGGGCCATTAGGGAAGTGTGTTCTAGAGTCCCTAAAAATTTTGGTAGATAAGAGAAGCAAAGAAGTGTAAATAATTGAAAGTGCCGTACCAGGAGATTCAAAAGTGAAAGAAGAAGATCTTGAAAAGATTGGAAAGTATCAGATGTTGAGAGATGAAATAAGGTGTATATGGCAAATGAACAAAGTCACTGTGATGCCTGCTGTGGTTGGAGCATTGGGAGTGATTTCGGACATGTTTGAGAGATATATTAAGAATTTGGATGTAAAGATTGCAATAGAACTAATTCAGAAAGCAGCACTACTCGGAACAGCAATGTTCTTGCAAAAGGCTTTGTCTCTTTAGAGAGAAGGGAGGAGGAACTTTTGAGACCCTTAGTGACTTATTGTTGCTCGCTCTCAAGCATAGATTCGACAAGGATCTTACCAGACAACCAAGTCTGAGATTCAAATGATTGACAAATATAATTAGTTGCAGAAATTAGTTAGATATAGTAGAAAAGAACCAAAATTTACAAAGGGAAGTAAAAAGTCTGTGGAAACTGCGATGTGCAAAAGTTGTTCCAGTAGTGATTGGTGCCCTCGGACGCGTTGCAAAAGATCTCGAATGTTCGTTTGAAAATATGGACATTGTACTGGAGGTTGAAGTGCTGCTGAAGACTGCGTTATCGGGGACGGCAAGAATGTTGAGAAAAGAGCTAAAACTTTAAAGGAGAGTGACACTTGTTAGTCTTTAGTCATTTGCTATGACTCGCATAACAGGAAGAAAAACGGCAATTAGACCAGCCAGTGCAGAAATGCTTAAAATCCCATAATAATCAACAAGAATAACGATAACAGTAATAACTCAACAACACCGGCAACAACGACAACAATATAATGCTTGTGCCTATTTGTAGAAATTGTTGTGGAATGTTAGAACACTAGTTTTGTCTTTTGTTTCTTAATTACGTAATGCTATGTAGTGTGTCATTCATTTCTGTTGATTCCTATTCTTTCTAGTCATCCACTGTTCATGTTGTTCCATCGCCATCGCTGTTGTCATCATCTCTGTGTTTTTAAGATAATTTCTATTGTGAGTTTGTTGTTTGTGTGATATCAGTACCTGTACTTGTTTGTTGAGTCAATTGTGCTTCATTTATCGTGGAGTGTAGTAGAGTTCTTGTCGCCGTTTATCGTTAGTGTTAAGGAAGTGTTAGTTGAAAGTTGGTTTATTGGGAAGTTACTGCTTCTGCGCTGCTGCTGTATTATTGAAGTTATCGTTGGAACTTTGGGCTTATTGAGCTCGCTGAAATGAGAACAATTATTATTGGATCTTTGGGAACACTGAACTATTGCTTGCAGTTTAATTGTAATTAGTGTGTTGTTACTGATGATACATATATTTGGATAAAATTCGTGTTAATTTACAGGAAGGGCCTGATAAGAAGGTAAACTGACAAGAAAGAAGCTCCCTTTAGGTCTTGATGGGCAGGTATATATCAAACTTTCATTTTGCATGCCAAAGCGTCAGATGGCTATATAATTTGATCACAGTTCTATTAATGCAGAGCTTCTTAAATAATTTTTGCAACGCCCCCCCTACTGAAAGAGAAAATGGTTCGCGCGCCCCTCTCCGCGGTAACTATAAGCAAGATTAATATAGTTTCTTTGTTCTCAATCATGTGATTTGTTGCAGTGCAACCAAGCCTTAGCAGCTGAAGATGATTGTGATATTTGTTATCAAGCGCGATGAAAATGCTATTGTATCCTTTTTGTTTTAAAACTGAATCATTTTGCTACAAGCAAGGGAAAGACGAAGTGTAACACAACTTTCAACAAACAATAACTTTATTTTTATACAAGGTTTACATGGATTACGTCTCTTAATGTCATTGTAGTATCAGTGAATATTTGAACTTTGCAAACAAGTCATGGAGCAGAATGATGAAGGAATATATAAATGCTGAAAAGCCAATTGGATACAACAGATCTTGTGGATAATATTGTGCATAATATTAAGAATTTCTCTATAATGTCTCTCAAGGGATTTGAAACATTTTAAGCAAAGATTAACAACATGTTGCCTTGGATGTTGTCATGAACAATCAAAACATAGAATGAACATGCGATTTTGATTCCAACACTCAATTAATTCAGTTATTTCAGTTCGATTGACAAGCGTGAAAAGAGAGCAGACGTTAAGACTAGTTAATTGTTACAATTAAGCAAGAGATGAAAACATGCAACTGCACTTTGCATGGCAAAAGTAAAGCTAGTTCATCAGAGATATATATGCGCCCCCATGGGGCAACCCACTATTTGGAAAATGCTGTATTATTGCTACTTAGTAGTTAGGAAATAGTCTATTAGTTGCTTTTTGAGCAGGAATGTCGATGTTGGGACTCTTATTGTTGCCGGAAGACCGTTCCACAGTTTTGCCTCCGTATATCGAACTGAGCGTAAGCCATACTGAAGAGCGTTTTTTTGGGGGTACAAATAATCATCATCATTACGTAGTAACTTCAAGTCTTTAATGATTGGAAGGGAATGTGCAAAAAAGGTTTGATGAGAGATTGACCGGAAAGCTGTTTTCTACAGTTTAAATATTGGTTCCAAGTAAGAAGCAAACGTTTGACCCCAGACAATAATAACGTTCTGTACAAAAGACAAAAACAAAGCATTGTACAGTATAAGTGATATGCTTCTTGGGAGGAGATACCTAACCCTAAGCAAATACCACACGTTCTTGCCAACTTCTTTGAAGGTACAGTAATATGATATCTCCAAATAAGATGCTCATCCAGCAAAACTCCTGAGAATTCAATGTATTTCACTTTAGCGATATGTGTCTTAAAAATCTTAATTGCAGTGCAAAGTTTGATAGAGTCTGCAGAAGAATGAAAAACGATATAGTTAGCTTTGCTAATATTCAAGGAAAGCATATTTGCGTCAAGCCATCGCTTCATATATTTCAGCTCATTGTTTACTTTTTTAGTGAGATCCTCAATTGTGTCGGAGTCATAACTGAGGGAAATGAACCGATATATGTGCCACAATAGTCCCAGATGTAATTTTGGTGCCAATTACATTAGTAAATATATTTTCAATAACTTTTGATAAATTTTTAGAATCTCTGTTAGGATTAGTTATACAGGGCAAGAGAGTATTTGAGAAGAAAGTATTTACAAAGTCAGAAGTAGTTGTATGCTTGTCATAGTTTCATAAGGTAATATCAAAATCCCCCATAATGAAAACTTGCTTGTTTAATAAATTGGGAAAAATCACTCTAAAATGTAAAATAAACGTCTCAATATCAGCTCCTGGATGTCGTTTGGTGCAATAGAATAAGAAGTTTTTGCTATTTTTGTTTCCAATTTCAACCCAAATAGTTTCAAATCCATTGCAATTGAAGTTCAGATCATCACAGGCCTAAAACTAACAGCAGTTTTAAGGTAGGGCCCAACGCCTTAATTTTGGCTACTTGAAGACGTATCATAAACCTATGTAGAAAAGAAAGTTGAATATTCCTGGAGTCAAAAGTGCAAGCTCAGAAATAGTGAAGTACCTGGAATGGAAAGTATTAGGAACGTTTTCATCAATATCGTATTCACTCAAGAAAGGTAGCCCAGTAAGATCTAAATTCGATTGATAACTAGGCAGATCATGGATATACGAGGGCATTTCAAACTTATTTGTGTGCAAAATAGTAGTTATAAGGATAGCACCTCTATTAACCAATGGTGACTTCATACGGGAAAATGTAAAAAGAAACTGTATTTGTTGTAGTCTGGGCGAGCTTGAGATAAGAAAAGACTTCATGTGAATTTTTGATTTAATTATGTGTAATCAAACTGCAAGCTGTTTACAGCGGATTTATATCATATTCGATTCTGAATCAACGCATCTGCAAAATTTTAACATTAAACTCCACTCTGTTCAATCACAACAACAGAATAAAATGCAACGCATAAACAAGAACCTAGTGTCCCTTTTAGTCATCCGCTGCGGCCCTTCACAACAGTATTTAAAAGAAGAGTTTTCCAGCTAAGCAGCATTGAAAATTAAAGAAGTGGCATGATTTGGGCTTAATTTGAACGTATATATGTCAACAGGCTATCTCTATTATGTGTGAATGAATAATGAGGTATTCACTACTGAATTTTTCAATGAATGAAAAAAAGCTTGTCGGAATTCAGCAGTTGGCGATAGGATAATAATTTTGGAATAAATAATAATAATAAATAATGGAAATTTATTATTTAAGCTTAAGCTTAAAGTCCTCTAAATTCTCAAAGTACTTATATGTACCACAATTTAAACCAACATAGATTGCAGTTAATGTCTACAAATACAAAAGAAGTCTCACTTGATTGAAGTGTGTGCCAAAATGTAGCTAGAATATAAACAACATCAAAATATACCGAGAGATCATTTCGAACAATTTCGAACAGCATAGTGTTTTGAATAAGATGTGGTACGAATAGTGAAAGTAGCATACAGGCACCCCGATTTAGGGGAGCTGGGGGGCCATGGCCCCCCACTTTTTTGCCAAAATATCATAAGAAGAAATGTTAAAATATCCTTGGTTGTTACTGATTATCGGTTCAAATCGAGGATCGCATGAATGAAAGGGATAGGCTGCTTGATAAGAGAATTTTATAGCAGTGCTGAGCGATTATAAAACCGACTAAACTAAGACAGGCATGTCCAAAGTCTGGCCCGCGGGCCAAATCCGGCCCTCGATCAAATTTTATCCGGCCCGCAGCCTAGTCATGAAATATATAACGCTCGTATGCTGTTATTTGGCTAGCAGTATTAACATTCTTCATTTACCCACTAGAGACCAACAGCACTTTACAGAACACAACCCCCAACCCGCTAGAATTCATGGTCAGTGGTTTTTCCACCAGAATTCTCACGTAAGAGCACAATTACTTCTGTGTAAGAAGAAAGGTTAAGTGAATATTCAAGTGCATGTGATATGCTTGTTTCAAATGTCTCTATGAAGTACTAGAATTCCTAAAGCTCTTAAACAAATTTTGATGATTTTCTTTCAAGAAAATGCAGGCCTAAATGTAAAGATCACGTCCTTACTTTGAAATTGGATTTTTGATTGTTAGCAAATGATTGATAAGAAGAGTAGCTCTGTAGCTTAAGCATGTAAAATTTTTTATTACTCTGTTAACTATGTATTCCAGCCCTTTTGGTTCTATTAAGGTTTTATAATAATTACTACAGTGCCATTGTTTAATAACTATTACAGTTTTATAATTGCCTTAGAAAAATAACATTAGATAGCGTGTATGTAGCAAGATTATTGTGTTCGCAGAAATTTATTCTATTTTTATCCTACATATCACTTGCTTTAGACTTGTAATCGCCCTATTTCAAAACAAAATACCCCCTAAGAGTACCATCGGACATGCTCCCCCATTTGGAAATTTAGCCCCCCCCACTTTCAAAATCGCATCGGGGTGCCTGGCATAAAACTGCAAAAGCAGACACTCACTGTAAACATTTTCCAGTCTGTGCAGCTCACTTATTATAGGACGTTGTGTATTGAGAGCAGCATCAGCATACTTCAAACTGCAATAGAATAGTCTCTTTTCATCGTCAAATGTGATTGGTGAAAGTACTAACACCATCGGATTGCCAGGAGATGTAATGTTGACACGTGCTTTATTGTATGTTGAGAGACCTGTTTGTTTAATTATTTGTTTTTTATGGAAATTGTATTCTGTTAGATCTGTTGCTGTGCCTCCAGCAGAATCTCTGTATTTACAACTCAAATCAACAAACCTATTTCCACCGACAGTAGGATCACATGTTGCTGTTAAAGTTAGTAATGAGCCATTCTGAATATTTTGACTGGAAATCGTCACATTAACTGAGGCGGTGTCACTCAAGGCTAGAGTTGGATGAAAATGAAAAAGGATTAACATACACATATGGAACCACGTAGAAAATGATTCAATAACATTCAAAACTGTACCATGTGAAAAGTTCATGATGCATTTAAAAACATCTAAATCATATCTTCAAGATAAAGTAAATCAATCTATCATACTATACGAAACAATCCACTCAAAATGCTATTGTTCAACTTTAGGCAAGAAGCCAAATTCAAGATATCTTTTCATGAAAAATTTTTAAATCCAAACTAAGTGGTGACTCAAATTGTCAATTCAGCTGCAAAGAATTGCATATGGTTGAAAGAGATTAGGAAGCTCGATATAATTTGTAATGCTACAATTTGGCAAATCGAAATAATTTTTTACAATAGGGTACTCTCCAATGCCGTCTTAGATGCTGAATACGAATTTGGTCTGATCTCTTTGCTAAAATATTTTATATGGGTAGTTCATTGGAGTTTTTAAAAATAACACCCAGCGGAGTAATGAACCATACTGGAAGGTATGCAGTTACTGCGTCAAAGATGTATGCCAAAGAAAATCTGTTGTGCCCCAATATCACTCCAAACCATTATCTGCATGCAGAGATGCACTTAGACACTTTTTGTAGAGGAGTGGAGGGTTTGACCAGTTGACCGACTATTGTCCAGTCTAAAGAGCATGGCCGTGTCCACACCAAGGATAACTTTGCCCTGACGCAATTGCACACAGACTACATTTTGGGCTTGGTCAATTCCAGCAGTGCAATTAATTGGACATGGACCTACAATCTCTGCCAAAAATCTTGGAACACTTGCACTATTTCTGCTGCTCACTTAATAGTATCCCCTTTTCCCCCTCAAAAAATGTTGCTATATACACTGTTAACAGGTACTGATAAAGCCCGTTGTGTTTGCAGACCTTTCTCTGACCAATAAACACTTAATTCAACATTTTTTTTAAGGGGAAGTGATGTCAATCGTTCGACATGGATGTGAAAATCATTGTTATCAGACATTGTACACTAATTAATTGGTGCTCCGAGGAATTTTGGTAGAGGTTGTCTGAAGTAGGTAGGGAATTCCAAACAATACCACTGCGATGCATGTATGGAATATAGAGTTTTCTATGACGCTGAACTCAATGGTCTTACGTTTAGCTTTATAAATCTAATAGCATAGGGGGTATGCATAGCATTATATACTAGATCTTCTATGTTCACAATAGAGTTCAGCAGTGTGACGTCATGAATATTCTATGTTTAGAATATTTTTATTTTGGCTTTAAATTCCGAAAAAGAACTTAGAAATAGCTACTATCGACATATTTGTCACACTTACTGATGCAGAATCACTCAAGGCTGGAGTGAGATGAAAATGAAGTAGGATCAGGATGTGTAATTGAAATTATGAAGGATATTATTTCAAGAAATTCAAAAGTGATGTAACAATCAAAATTTCTTATGCACCTAAGAGTACTAACAGGCGTGAGCTCTAACTACTATGCCACCTCGCTCATATAGACAGTATACGATCGATAAATGGAAACTCATTGGGACCGAAAAAGAATTGCACTTATCAAATGTTCCACGTATTTCACATTTCCAGACAACGGGGCATTTATGAGTAGTAAAAATGGAATGTGGAAAAGGAAGAAGTGAATAGCTTTTGTAAATTTATGGCTAAAGTAAAACTTTTTTGAAAATTGTAGACAATGCCATACTTAAGAAAAGTCGACTCAACTTCAAATTTTTTCTATAGGAAAAGGCCAGATAAAGATGCCAGAGTAAACATTGGCTCAGTTCCGTGGAAAAGTGGAGCCAAATTTCTTGAGTTGTTGTTGCATTGTACATTAAAACTATGAATGCATTATTAATTAGACAAAGAGGTGGAGCAGATCTCAGGCATCGAGTAAGTGCAACGCATTTTCGATCGAGTATAGATCTGAACCAGCTAGGATCCTATCCAATTTCGCTCTTGTAAAAAGGGCCTTAACATTCTTGATGTAGGCTTTTCCAGAGAATTACCATTGACCTCGAATGTTTTCCTTAAATTGATTCAAACATTCTCAAGATAGTTTTTGTTTTACAAAATGCCACTTATATCAACATAGGCGGCGCTTACACGTGGCCGGCCGAATATTTGCGGCCAAATACTGGGTCGGTTAAGCAGCCGATCGGAAAAAACGTCGCTTGGACAATACGTTTACGCAGGACCGGTCAGTTAAATACATGACATGTGCAGACTACGAATTGTGCCAAATCTATTGTAAACAAAAGTAGCATCCTTCCCACTTCCTCTCATTCAATCAGGCGAGCTTGGAACGTGAGAAACTTGCTCACAAAAGATGAACAAAGTGAGAAAATGAAATGAATTGTTTTTGGACTGATGACAGTGTATGATGGAAGTTATCTGAGAATATAGTAATCATCAAGGCAATGCCTACTATATTTGTTATTACATGCAAAAACGACATCAGAGTGTAAATTGATTTACGACATTATCCATCCACGCGTTGATCTATCCATTGAAGGTTGAGAGACATAAAATGGCAAACCACTAGTAACTTTCTTGAAGCAAAAACTCATTTCAAAAAATCTGTCATTTACTATGGTCTCGTAATCGCAAATTGACACCCTCTTTTTTGGTACCGTGCAAATAATCGGCCTGTCAAAGCTGTTCACACGGGGTCGTCCTCGTACTTGACGGACCAAGTTCCAAAGAAGGTCGTTTTTCTAACCGGCCAAATATCTGGGTTCATACACTTCCTGCCGAATGTTTTGTTCTGACTTTTATTGACCTTTTTCTTTAAAATAAAGGTATTTTTCCTGACTACATATCGGGAATGCATAATATTTTTCCAGACCATCTGGTTGTGCAATGGATGCCATTAATCCATTTTTTTGAAGTAAGTAATTGAACAACTTTTGCCAATTTTGGTAAAAAAGGGTGCCACTCTGGTAAACTAATTTCTCGATCGACAAAGCAAATAGAAAAACGTTGAAAATCCAGAAGCTCTTTGCAATCGTCAATATACCAAATAACTTCCATGACTACCACTGACACAACTGATATATGATTTTGAGTTGCACAATCACGCCTTCAACCTGCACTCTGAAAGTGTCTAGCGCCTGCATCATATCATAGATGCATAAAGTTAAGTGATACTCTATAAAGGAACGTGAATGGTGTTATAGTGTTCTCAAAAGAAAAACCGTTTGCTTTTAAATTGATTTCTGATTATACGAGTAATTTCAACTAACTCATGACAATGACACTGTAACGTGTTGTATTTTCTTCCTAACTTAAAACAGTTACACAGGGTTGTAGCTTCAGCTTTCTTTGGTGCTGTCCAAGATTTTTACCCTACAAAATTGTATATTGCCTGGCGAAAGAGATCTATAATGAGGCAAAACAACAAAAGCACCTTTTCTATAGTAGTAAACATAAAATAAAATACTGTCTATACTAAGTTTGAAGATTCTTATTTGATTGATAGGGTGTAGTTATTCCATGTAAAGTGTATCCCAGAAGCACGTTTTTTTCAAAAATAATGTTTTTTCGACCCAGCACTGAAGCCTTGTTAGCTTTCTTTTCTCACGATTCCAGTACCAAACCTCGTAAGAGTGTCTTAGCACAAGTTTTTGACTTTAGATACTTGGTGCATGGACATTAGTGGAAAGCAAAGAAGCTTCATCTACACCTGAAATGATAGCAAATCTTAGTAAATAACAGAGTTAAACTGTTAGAGTGCAGCCGACTTAACATTTACAGCATCCTGTACACAGATAAATCGAATTTAGCAAGAAATGCCCACTTAAAAACTTCTCAGACTTCAAAAATCCAGTACTGAACTTTTTTGCTTTTTGATCAGCTGGGTACTACTTCCTTATAAACCACTTTCTTATGAAAAAACGCTTATTCATTTTAGCAATTTCTGTCTGCACTCAAAGGGAACTTAAATAGAAGGTGCCAACTTCTTGGAAATGGATTGAAAGAAGCCCTACCATTGCCTGATGGAAAACAGGCCAGTAGGAAGAACGTTAGTAATGGGAAGGCACAGCAATTGTAGACCCTAACTGCAAGCACTGTTGTGGGAAAGAGAGGAAGAGAGAAAATGAGGTCTAGGGGTTTGTCCCTAGGAAACTCATAAATTGAATACCATAGAATTCACTTGACTGGTAAAATTTCCTGACTTTTCCTGACTTACCCTGACTGCTCTTAAAGCTATATTTTTTCCTGATTTCACCTGACCGTCTGAACCTTGAATATTTGCACGCCTAAATGGCCTAGGTTGGAGGCGGTTAGCCGGCCCCGTGTGAGCGCTACGCCTAAGCGGCCAAATATTTGACAGACCAAACATTCGGTCGGCCACGAGTAAACACTGCCTTAGATAATCTAAATTGTTAGCTATTTAGATCCTGAGAATTACTTACCAATAACATTGCATAACATCAACTGCATAGAAATTGGTCCGATGAGATTCATTGTCCAGTCTAAAACATTTTTAATTAAAATATTTTAGAAAAGAAAGCAATACAATACAAAATGCTTAACGATCGTCGTTAATTCTGTTTCATCTTGACAGTAGAATGAACTGACTACAACTAAGTCATGATGATCTTGCAACTTTAGCTAGTGGAAATCTATGAGCTGAAAGCGTATTCTAACATCATATACCTAGGAACACACATATACTTGGAGATCAAAAGTTTTACAACACTGTAAGTATAATGGCGTCCATATTTTTTGGAACTTAGCAACCTTAAGAATTAGAACTAAAGTACTTCCTATGCTCGACAGCAAAAGTATGCTAAATTTTAAGTCAAATGCTAGGAAATTTATTGAGGATTGTAAGAAGGAGAAAACCATAAGAGTAAGAGGTGAAGGAACAGTAGGTGCTGCAGCTCCCCCGCTAAGTTAGCCAGAAATCCGTTTCACTGGGGCAAATTCTCTGACATAATACGGGAAGAGAATTTACAGAAAGTTTACTACCCCTACATTTGACTTTCTCCTACGCCAACGGATAGAACTGACATGATATAAGTTTTTTATAACAAAAAATTTTCTAAGAAAATGAGGCTCAAATGGTCAAAATCTTAAGAAAATGTTACGAAAATCTTGAGAAAATCAAGAGGCTCACTTTCCTAAAATTAGTGTTTTCATTGGCCAAAATTCGACATTTCGTTATTATTGCATTCAAACTGTTAAAATGGAATTCAAATTCAAGTATGCAATGTTAATAACGAAGTGATAAACCTGTTTTGCCAGTTTATTTAACAAATATTAAGGAAAATTTAAGAAATTCTCAGGCTCAATTTTTGAAAAAGTTAAGAAAATTGAGGCTCCGTCAAAATTATACTGTTCTTATAAAAAAGACGTGTACCACAAGAAATGACACAGTTGTAAAGAAAATAATTGAAGTGGCAAAAACGAGAAGAGTTGCGACATGAGGAGCGAGTAATTGTTGAAAATTTAAACTTTTTTATAAGATTTGTTAATAAGACTTGAATGTCATTTTTCGCTATTAAATAGTAGTAAAACGGTGAGAACTTGTCAGAAAGATTGATGAGAACGATAATAAAAAATATTGAGCTCAAAAATTCTCAAATTGATCATCGGTCTTGTTGTGGAAATCCGCTGGGCCTGAAGGTATTTGCAAATATGCTGTTTACGAAGGAGGAGCCAATGCAGGAAAAATGTGGAGCTATTGCAGTATAACTTGTTTGAAGGAATAAAGCAATTCTTGGAAAGAAATGGGGCAATTCATCTTGCAGCATGACAGGGCACCAGCGCACAAAGCAATATTTATAAATATTTACCTTGGCATCCGTAAAATCAATACCCCTTCCAAGGCCAACGCAGATTCGCGACGTTATTATAATTAAAAATGCTTAGTTGCGTATAAAAAACCAAAAGGATGCTGATGTATAAAGTTCTCCAAAGTACAACTAGAAATTATTGAAAAAGTTTCTCAAAAATCGAGAAAAGTTGTGGTGTTTTTCTTAAAATAACTTAACGCTTCCATTCGGAAGCGACTTTCGATTGTTGTCGGAGCAAGAATCTACTCCACAAAATGTTAATTTACTTTAAAATTTACTTCAATTGTTAATTTAGAATGTCGGAAATTGGACAATTCAAAGTTTAGGTACGATTTCATTGAGTTTGCCTTCTCATTTGCGTGGTCACTTGCCAAGAAAAACTGCGTAATTTAGTGTTGTAATACGTTTGTTCCCTAGTGTACTACTTGACAAGCTAAAGGTGAATTCAAGAATTGATAAACCAACCGTTTGGTAGATAAGCTAGTGTGGGTAGAAAAATTGGCAGCTAGAAATAAAGCCCAGGCAGAAAAATTGGCAGCCAGAAGTAAAGCCGAAAACTTAATGCTTGACTTCACCCTGTAAGTTATTAATTACAGTACGAAGCTCCGTTTCTATAACTCCAAGTAAAGTGGTATCATTTGCTGTAATTGGGTGCTCTGAATGAGCAATATCTCAGGTAGTATCTAAGCCAGATGTTTTCAGTGTGTCTTTAAAATACCATTAGTGTCTCAATGCTACATAGTAATGTGTTTTTGATGAATTCATGGAATATGTGACTCCTACCATTCCAAGAGCCTTATCAATAAATTTTTCAGATGCAGGGGAGTAAAGCAAGTTTCAAAAACAGTTTCTCAAAGACTTCCGAAATGTTACCAATGATCTGATAGCTGCGAAATCTTAAATACTGGTTATGAAAACAGCAAAAGTGAATTAAGTTGGAAATTCAATGTTTGCCATTTCAGGAGAAAATGTAAGTAGCAAGCCACTGCTATTGATATAAGATTTGGAGTGCTTTCTCATAAATTATTAGTCGAAAAAGCTACAGTTATGTAAATTTGTGCTTCATTTTAAAGAGCGTGAGAAAGCTAAGATCATTGTTGAAAAAGGCTAGGAAATAGAAGGGCACATATCGCTTTTTGGCATGACTGCATAAATATGTGTTGGATAATGAGGAGACTACCTTTCATTCAATATTTGATAGTACGAACAGGATGCAACTTAAGTCAAACTACAGTTGCTTCTTGTTATTTTAATTATGAGAGCAGGAATATTTTTACATCTTCTCGCTATCTGATATCTTCTAATCTTATTTAATACTAAAGCTCTTTGGCAAATATAGAATTAATTTTCAAAACTGTTAAACTCTAAACCCTTCTAGCATAATCTCCTTTGTAATTGATCAGCTATGCTACTCTTGACCATAGTGGCATAGCTTAAATATGACTGAATCCTGATCTCCAAATGTGTTCGACTATAGTTATTGATGAAGAATATACTACCTGTCTTGTAGCTCAGTTCCTTTATACGTTGACTGAAGAGTTCATCAATGGATATTCCTACGCTCCCATACGGATAACACATTTACTCTGTTTACGACTTATGTTTTTGCATTTTACATGGCTTCGCATGGAAAAAGTAAATAGAAATGCAGGAAGCCATTGTAAAGTTACTTTTAGATTAAAGTCGTTTGACTAATATTATATTTTGTGATTTGATAATTTAGTAAAGAATCATCCTTCGAAGCTGGTTGGCTTCGCTTTCATGATGCAATTTCTCTTGCTTTGCAGAAAATGGTCTTCCACTAGAATTTTCAATTACCGTAAATCTTTGATTAAGCGCCCTGGAGCTTATTTAATTTTCGAAGCTTTAGGGTGTGCGCTTACTCGGGACGGGCGCTTACTCGGGACGGGCGCTTACTCGGAACG
>WIPJ01000122.1:192506-205660 GCA_018155075.1 Cassiopea andromeda
GGGCGCTTAATCGGGACGGGTGCTTATGTAATAAAATAGATTTAGATACATTTCAAAAACACTAGGTTTTACAGGAAATATTTTTCTTTGAAACAATGAAATAAAACATCTCTATAGCTTGTTCATAATATCGATATCCTCGTCACCCTCTTCGTCCGAGTTGACCTATCAAATCGATATCTTCGCACCTATCGAACTGTCCCGTCTTTTGTCATTTTTCCTAACCACTGACATGGAGAAAAAAAGGCTTGCGAGCAGAAGTAGCTGGTAAGAGAAAACGTGAAATTGGTCTGGTAGTTCCGGTAAAATACATTGCCACAACGGACGATTTCAAGTTTGCGGAAGTTTTGTTGAAAAATCTCGATGAGAAGAAGAAAATTGTAGATATTAACGTTCAGACAACTTACTTAAAGAAATGTCCTTGTTTCTTTGAAAAGAAAAAGAAATGAAAAATACAACGAATTTGCGTGTGTTTAATGTAGTAGATTCCCCTCTTCGCTGTTTTTACCGAAAATTCGAATAAGCGCCCGTTTCTGAAATTTCAAGGATGGGCGCTTATTCGGGACGGGCGCTTGATCGAAGATTTACGGTACGGTAGCATAAAGAGCTAGCATTCGCTCCGTGAAGCAAGAATCCTATCAGTGTGATCTCCCTTGAAGTATGTACAGGCTTGTGTTAACCAGAAGACCTCTCAAATGTTTCTACTTGATTAATAGGCCAGTCAATATACATGATTTCATAGCTTGACTTCAAACTAATTACGAAAGACTTTATTTTTTGATAATTCGAAGAATGGTGGTGATGGATGTAACATATAAAAAATCTACATTGATAGAATATGGGGAGCTTTTGTTTTATCACCCCTAAAGCTTGATTTACTTGGGGAATCACCTATCATCAAAAGGGCATATCCTTTGCCGCATTTGGCACATTGGTCCCTGAAAGACGTTCGATTTCCTTTGTCATGAATGAAAAACGTACCACAAAAGTCTTCTTTATAAAAGAAAACCAAGTTTTTGCCTGAGCCTCAGTTGTCTTAAAGCTTCCCAAAATTGAGGCTCAGACTTTCTTAACGTTTTCTTAACTTTTTCTGGAATAGACTGACTATACATTATGTTATCCGTTATTGTTAATCTTATAATTTCACATTATAGATTCCAACATTAACATTTCAAATGTAGGACTGAAGTAATATCTTTCTTCAGCAAGCATAAAGATCATAAATGACGCCAGGGGAAGACAAGAATGGGCTACAGCCCACATCGGAATATGCTAGCGCCCTTCGGGAAGCGAAAAACTATATATCACATAGCAGTGCTCGAAGCTCTTTAGCAATTATGTTACCCTTCTTGGGATATTTAGCCTCTCTCATCAGAATATCCAGCCTCCCGGCCATAAAATTCCTGGTGCCACTCTTACAAAACAGAACATTGTAACTTGACCCATAGATTTTCTAAAGGTCTTCTCAAAGCTTTGTTCTTTTGAGCTTCCGTTTCAGCCTCAATTGTGGAATTGCCATTGAAATTATGAATTCCAGCTTAATGATAAAGGTAATGATGAGGGTCACAACGTGAGTTGTAGTCAAGAAATTCGGGGTAACATGTTGATATATTGTATAGCATTACACGTTTTTTTTATAAGAAAACCATTATTTTACCTAAGCCTCAATTTTCCTAACTTTTCCTGAAATTGAGCCTGAGATTGTCTTTAATTTTTCTAACTTTTACTGAAACAAACTGGCTAAAATGGTTTACACTTTCGTTATTGATATTGTATACTTGAATGTAATTTCCATCTTTAACTGTTTGAATGCAATAACGACGAAATATCAATTTTTGGCCTATAAAAACACGTAATTGAGGAAACTGAGCCTCATGATTTTCTTAAGAGTTTGACGATTTGAGCCTCATTTTCTCATAACCTATTTTCTTATAAAAGAAACGTGTACTGCAGAAAATACCGTGACATCGGATCGACGCTACCATTAGCTATTCCATAACCTAGAGCATTTCTGGTTACGCTTATCCCTTCCTCAGCTAATGAAATGGAAAATTAGAGAGTTCAAAGAGACTAAGTGGGGACAACAAAATAAAAGATAAAAGCACTTGGCGTGCAACCATCAAAGAGCGAAGCATAGGGCTTGTAATGGCAAGTAAAATCGTGTACTGGACAAAATTTCCATGTATGGAAGTAAATATGTGGGAAATTAAGAAAACAGGCTAACAAAAGGTTGCATGTCCAGTGCTTTTGTCTTTACTTTCTTGTCTCCAATTAAATCACATTAACTCTGAAATTTTTCCTGTCATTAGCTGAGGATGGGCCAAGCTTGTCCCAAAACGTTCTAGGATATGGATTTGCCAATGGTACTGTGGGTCTAAGTTGTCAACCGTAATGGCAGCGACTATCTAATCTCACAGTATAGTCTACACTAATGCTATAAAGATGATTTCTTAACTATGATTCTCATGGTGCACCACATCATCAAATTTTAGAATCTAGGGAATTCTGCAGTATTGTCAGAAAAAGTGTTGGTCATAATTCAGAGCAGAAATTCAGATCACAACCTTCGACATAGAGCTTTCAGATTGCAGGGTCCGTATGGGTTTCGGACAGTTATTAATAATTTTAAATACTAAATAAAAATCTTTATAAATTGAATTAAGAATAAAGTAAAAAGCAGAAGACAAAACAAACAACTGAACACAAAAATTTCTTACTGTTCTACAGGCATGGTTTTTAGCTTCATCTATAGTGATTGGAAACTATTGGCTTTTTTACAGGCGCTAGGTAATGAATTCCAAACCATGGCCCCCCTGTATGCAAAACGGTTTTGTTCATGCTGTGTTTTTAGTTGTGTTGGTCTTATATTTACTTCCGAATTGCGAATAAATCTATTTGTTATAGAGGATACACTATTCAAAAGGGTAGTAAGATAAATTGGGGCTTGATTGTTTACAGTTTTATAGACAATGCTTGTAGATTCTCGATGGACCATTTCATTGACACTAGGCAATCCAAGACTTCTTAGAAGCGGCTCAGTTGGTGCGTCATTAGGACTAATTTTTATTATGCGCACAGATCTATTTTGTAGTCTTTGAAGAATTCTGCATGTATTAACCCCACAGTTGCCCCAAAGAGAACAGCAAAACCTTAAGTGTAATTGAACCACATGTCCACGATAAAGCAACTTTAACTCTTTTGTGAGGAGGAACTTTTTAGCATACTTAATCATTTCCATAGCTCGAGAGACTTTCAACGACACTAATACATGTTTTTTCCATTTTAACTGGCTATCAATTTGAATACCCAAATATTTAACGCATGTCTTTTGCTCAATAACTTCTACCATTTTAAACTCTTTCCTAAGTAGTTCTCCATTGCTTTTATCTTGTAATGCACTCTTTGTGCCTATCAGCATGGATGTGGTTTTTGCGACATTTAGTTACAGCTTATTACTATGAAGCCCTTTTCTAAGCCTTTTTAGTTCATAGTTCATAACATTGGATATATTACTGACATTCTTAGCAGAGTATGCCAGACAAGTATCGTCAGCGAACATCGTAATCTCTGAGCATTAAAGTGCGTATGGCATATCATTTTTGTAGAGAAGAAACACAAGAGGTCCAAGACATAACCCCTGAGGGACACCACACCTTGTGTATTCAATATTAGATGATTCTCCATTAACCTTACAGCATTGCCGTCTATTGTTTGCATACAAGCATAACCATTTACCTCAGTATTGTTAATGAGCTTTTTATAAGACTTTCATCGTCCACTGTATCAAACGATTTACCTCCAACTAGATTACAATACCAATCATTTGTGTTGGATAAGAGGCATGTAACTACTGAATGGAGAGATCGAAAAAACCTGACTGGTGCCTGCAGATGAATTTTTTTCATTAAGATAGCTGTATAAATGATTATAGACTAATTTTTCGAAAATGCCTGAAAGGACTATTATAGCTGATATAGGCCTATAATTTGATGGCTCATCAGCTGAGCCTGCCTTCACTATAAGCGCAACCCTTGCAATTTTCCAGCTATCAGGGAATGTTCCATTGAAAAGCAAGCAGTTAGAGAGATAGGATAGAGGTCTTGCAAGAAGAGATAGAGTAATCTTAATAAAAATAGTTAGATATAACATCTAACCATGACCAATGCGATGTTTTAATAGTGGAGCAAACATAAATACCATTTTCTGCAGTTATTTCGAGAAAATTAAATGATTTGAGGTTATTGCTGATGTTATATAAACCAGCTGTATGAGGGTTCTGGTCATATGGAATTTTAGCTTTGAGGTTTTCCCCTGCATTACAGAAGTAAGTATTAACAATGTAAAGGGATTAATTTAATTGTTAGGAATTAATAATAGCATCGATTTGTACCGAGTACAGTACAACCATAGGTAAAACGAATCCAAAACCTCACGGAACACGAACGTTCTACACTGCTTGTGAAGGTTGACGAACGATGCCAACTAGCATATGGATGTTTGACAAAATTCTTTATATCGGCGTCGCAGTCATAAACCTACAAAAAAATGACTAACATTTTCGCACGTTCACGTGATAGAAAGCATAGTACTCTTAGGATCATGGCGTTCATTTATTGAATATATTACGGTTAGAATACGCGAGGGCATGGGAAAATAGCCAAAAGTGTTATAGAAAAGGCAATAGCTTCTTGACAAAAATTTATATCGTAGTAACATAGCCCAGTCTACCAAAAATAAAACAACGGTGAAACATGCATTACATGCAAACAGCGTGCTTTTCTGATGATATGTTTTCCTTGCAGGTCAAAGAATATTTGTCACGAAGCCTGACTCTAAATTTATTAGTAAAGTTTCTTAATCAATGCCTTGTTAGGCTAAAGCAGTGGTGTCAAACTCATTTAGGCACGTGGGCTGCAAATGTCTTACTATGATGTCACAGAGGGCCACGTGAGCTAGCGGGGTCCAAGTGGATGCCATGCTTTCTATCTGGCACTCTAAGCAATAAGAAGAACAAGAGGTCCTCTATACTTTCAAAATCGTTTCTTGAATGTTGTTTTGTGTTTCCATAGATTGTGAGTTCTTTCTTCCTCAAATTCCCTCCATCATTCATAAACAAAATGTTAGACAATCCAATTACGTTACTCATTGGTAAGAAATATATGGTCAAACGCTAAGGCCTTTTCTTGTTATGCTATAACTGTAAATACCATTCTATATACATTTTGACCAAGGCCATCAGGAACTGACCACGCCCATTTTTCTGCTTTGAGCTACTATCTGATATTGTCCTGAATCATCCCCTGGAAAACAAATGAACATACTTGCCCCTTCAATGACATAGGCATCTATAAATGCAATTGAGAGGTCTTTTATCCTCGATCTCATAAAAACATTGTTTCTATGGCATTTGAAAAAATTAGAAATGAGCATGAATCAACTCTTTGAATGCCTTTGTAACGGAAGGACAACTGAAGTACTCCGCTCTCAATTTCAATCTAATTTGTACAAATTTATATTGAAGACAAATTAGCAACTCAAAAGAGGGCCTCAAACTTCACAAATACCTTCTCCTCCTCTACATTGTCTATAAAATCATAAATTTAGTGAGCCCCCTCCCCTCTCTGCGGATGTATCACCTGTTTCTTCACCATAAATGGATCGTACAGCAGCTGAACAAGCGAATTAGCTGTTGCTGCCAATATTTAAATTCCTTGCTTTAAGTGCTCCTTGCAAATAGAACATTCACTGATATTTAGGAGATTGCGTTGTACGTGAAAGGAGTGACCGAAGGAGAAGATATACCACAGAAGATTCAATAATAAAAAGATCTTCTAGTCGCATTTTATATATAAAAAATCACATTTTCAAGCATGCCAATCATATTTTGATAAGTGAGTAAACTACCTGACCTTATTGTGTGGAAATTGCTATTGTTTGTATATATCATATAATCATCATCATCATCATCATCATCATCATCATCATCATCATCATCATCATCATCATCATCATCATCATCATCATCATCATCATCATTAGTAGATTACGACATTGGCGAAAGTTTTTGGGAAGAAATAGTACCGGTGAGAGTTTTGACAAATTCCAAAAGTTGGATGGTAAAATTATATTTTGCTCTGATAGAATAATGTTGAAGTTATATTCAGAATCATGGGAGGAATGTAGAGCATATATGAGGGGGATAAAAGGATTGTACGAGCGAGGGACGCTGCATTCACCGAGCTACGTACAATGGCATCCAGAGATAAAAACAGTGGGGAAGTTGCGTCAACTTCAGCACCAGATAATCGATGTTTACAGAAATTTTTTGAAAATTTCCGCTGTAGAATTTTAGAAGAATGTTTCTCCTACCTGAAAATTTAAAAATCTGCGCAAAAAAGGGAAATACCGCTTGCAACACAAACTTTTTACAAGAGTTATTTTTCTCCACAGCAAAGTACCTGTGTGACTTGGTCTTTAATTCGAACATGATCAAATACCATTATCTTCTATCGTTCTGTTGTCTTTTGCACGTTCTGATTGGCAAATACAGATGTAAACAAATTAGCACATTGAACTAAAACATTTTTCCTCCTAGCTACCCCCATAACTTTTACAACTAAGAATCACAAAGCTATACCTTTCGACTACTAGAGGCTGATTAGAAATGTTTTTTCAACAAAGCAAAACTGCTGAGTACAGATATAGCTCCATATTGATAGGCTCAGATTGGCAACCAAAATCTCACAAGGTGCATGCTTAAGCATTGGTACGCTGAATGTGAAAGAACTATCATGAAATGAAACTATTGTGAGTAGAATTGTTAAAAGCAGATAACGCTTAGAACTGAGCTAAAATTCATCTTGATTTACAGCATAGTTGTATCAAGAAAAGGATTAACCAGATTTAATGTATTACATCATATCTCATAAGCAAAAAACATTCCAATTCAATCCACAGTTAATTAATGATCAGGGCCGTGGGTACAGGGGAGTGTGGGGGGTGTAACACCCCCAGGCGTTAAGCTTGTCGGCAAATTTATTAAGAATTAAGGTGTTGTCGGCAATTTTCAGAAAAGCAATATTGTCGCAAGAAGACGATAGCTAAAATTGATTTCTCAATAACATTCCCTGACTTCACGACAAAGCTTTACAGGAAATGTGCTCTCTCATCAGGAAATGTAGCCTCAGAGCCTTCATCACTTCATAGACTTACTTTTTATTTCTGATGGGTTTTTAAAGCGTAATTCACAATATCCATAAAGATCGGAAATAGCTAAGTATAAGCGAGCAAACGTTCCTTTTGACCACATGAAATGGTTTCAGTGTACCACGATGAGCGCTAGAGCTGGGAGTAGCTGTAAGAAAAGAAAATGAATAAAGTTGCAGTGTCTCGTGCGTGATTGTAATGAAATATTTGATGATGATTTTCGCCATACTCAACATAAAAAGTGGCACAAAGATCTGGTATCAGAGAAGAAGGTAATACCCTACCAAGTGGCTGGAGCAAGGAAAATTCCTTGGGCCTACTCCAGAGAGTTCTATTTCCATTAACAAACAGAGCATATAGATTGCTACTAACGGCACCTGTCACAGTTGCAAAAGACGATAGAGTTTTTAGCAGACTCAAGCTTATTAAAACCCATCTGCGAACCACGATGACGGAAAAAAGACTCGAAGCATTAATGATGTTGTCTTGTGAAAAGGACTTAACCGATAATGCTAACTTAGATAAAATAGCTGAAAGCTGGGCTGTGTTAAAAAGTCGGAAAGTTAAACTATAATGATTTTTTGCGAATAAAAATATATATCTTTACCAGACTTTTTTTATATACAGTGGCATATCGGGTGGTAATTGAGTTTGAAGAGTAGTTCCTAACAGCATCGAAGCTATAGGTATAGGTGCCCAAAAAGGAGTTTGAAAGTAACTGTTACAATCTTTGATGCAGAAAAATTTGCTTTTGCATGCCTTGAAGGGCTTTTTAATTGCATTACGGAATATTAATTATAAAAATTTACATAAGGAAACTGTTTACAATAGACAACTAAACGATTAGATCGATCCAAAGTAGAAAGAAACTGTTCTATACATATGGTTGTTAAATTCAAGCATCAAAGAATCAAAAAGGTGGCTCAATAAGGGTGCAGCTTATTTAAACTAAGAAATTGAAGGGCTAAAGCAGCCCCATTAGAGCTTTAGTCCTTAAAGCCCTCAGCTGCACTGCAATACCACTGTTCACCAGTATCCATAATGGTTTGGATGCTTACGTGCTCTACGACCTTTGTTAAAGTAAACTAGTCATCCACCCATCCTTTTTTAACATTATAAACTGCAATCAATAGGTCAAATCTTTTTTCTCCTCAAGGAAGAAAGCAAAAGCCACACCAAAAACCGCGCCCTTCTGTTGGCAAAATTAATAGCAACACCCCCCACCCTTCCATCTCTAGCCTCGGCCCTGTTAATGATGCTTATATTTCATAATTATATCGGGAAATGAGTTTTGACTCAAGTTTGGGGCTTGTTGGACTTCAAACATTGCAACCTCTTGCAGCCATACACGAGGTCCTCGCAAAGAGTTATATTGCTACTGTTTTCATTAAAGCAGACACGCAATGCTAATCCACAAATTGTGTAGTATTTTGAATCTTTAGTAAGTTTTTCTAGCCTTCTTCTTACAAATGTCAATGGAAAACCCTTTATACTCTGTTATGCAAAGGTGTCTTTCCCAACGATTTAGAGGACGTCACCGTATAAATATTTCTGGGCAAACCCCCAGACTACCGTTTTCTAAACAATGTTCTTCCATTGTTCTCCCATTGTTCTCCTACAACTACGATTTTGTACTTAGTGTCACTGCAAAACAGCGCAAAGGCTTCTCATATGCCACAAAGTTATATTCATTCTATCATGAATATATCTATTTAATTATAGCAGTTTTGAAAAGCTTTATTTGAAGCAACTTTGGATTACATTTTCACGATTGAAGTACATTTCTGCTACTCTAACGTAATGTGAGGATTGTCTGAGCTATAGAGCAACACAATTAGTAATGTCTTTCACGTAATTCGTAGTTTTACTCATGAAAACAAATTTAATTGCTGATGTCTTTTCAGGCCTTTTATTTTGCATGCAATAAGGATGACCCCCTTCTTCACCTGGAGTTGAAAACCGTTTCACTATTCATTCCAAACAATCAGTTTGCAATGACTGGTCAATTTTAACACCGTACTTGTTCTCCAACAAGGAAGTGAATTGGATTCTCGAGATCAAATGCGTTAGTATAGCTCAATAAGCTGCTTTACATCTTTACGTTGAGCAAACAAATGTAATTTACTGAACTGTTTGCCGACATCATTGGCGCTTTTTATAGCAGAAAGTAGGTATACAAGTTAAAGAGGTGAGAATATAGAATGATCAATTTTTAGCAGGAATCAATCTTGTTGTGGCAAAATGCGCAGTACATTAGCATCATTGTAGTATATAGTAAATATCTGATCTTTATATTTTGAGTTCACTGCTGTTTGCGCACGAGAACATACTCACATTGGTTTATTTCGTTGTAGTTTTAATTGTGTGTCAATAATCGCAAAGCGCACGTTTTCAAAGAGATTATGCATGCAGTCTTTTTCATCGAGCACTCCAGTATATATATGAATCATGCGTATGATGGCAGATAAAATGCTTTAATTTATGTACATTAAAGATTCTAGGAAGGGCCGTTCAGGTTGTGGCGTCTAATAGAGTGTCAGACTCTCCAAGACAGTAATCTGGCAGGATGTATTCCTTGTAAAACTAACGCCTTAGGTAGGCCAATAGATCCTCGGGCGAAAGCCAGCTTTGAACGTTGGCGTACAACTGAGGGCAAAGATCTAAAGTATGCTGCTTCGTGATTTTCATTTTACTGCAGCAGTGCGCCAAAGAGTACAGCTTAGGCTATTTCCAGGCTGCGACGCCAACAGGATAGATAACCCCCAAGAGATCTTACGGCTGACTTGCATCTAAGACAATGTCCAAATATCATCAAATTCTCCAATTTTGTCATCAAAGTTTGCCCACACTTTATATAAAATCCTAAAGGGAAGAAATTGGTCCTGTGATATGATGGAGAGTTGGGAACATGGCATTTTTCTAAAAAATGCAAGTCCAATGGTGCCCCTAAGAAACTGTCTCTATGTCCAGCCTGGAGTTTTAGGCCACATATCTTAACAGGAATGGCAATTTTTATGCAACTAACTTCTAGCTATAAGGAAGATAGTTTCTGGTAGAATAGATTTTCATGGATTTTTTGCCAGTGGTACTTTTTACATTGATGCAGTAATCGAATTTACTCGCGATCCTGGCATTGCATGTAGTATTTAAGTCCGCAATGTTCCCTTTATCCTCTATTATTTCATTTCATTGGGTGTGTATACAGTGCATTGTTGCAGAAATCTTTGGCATTTTAAAAGTAAAACAATAAATTAGATGAACTGGGGGGTCGGTGTGATCATGGAATACAGCTTTTGGGGAGTTTCCTTTGGGAACTGAAATAGCAGTGTGAGACAGCAGTATCGTTTGTGAAACTGCTCGACTACATCAATGACATTAGGGAATATTGTTTCATCGGGATTTTATCTATGATTTAGAATTTGTTGTTACCTGGAAATACCAAAACTTTTCTTGGTTTATTCTATCAGTTCGTTGCTCATAAAGTAAGTTGTAAATTGCCAGGGAGGCCAACTGAAGGAAAGGATTAGAATGTGTCACTCCCCACTTTTTACTGAGACCGTCTTTTGGCTTGACAGTACTCATTTCGAACTTATTGGTAAAGGCTGTCGTTCTGATCGCATGTAGATAAGTTAAGGGATTTAGCAGTTTATCGGCATGATTCCTCTGCTACATCCAAAAATCAAAAGCTCTGTGGCACTTCATTGCAAATTAAACTTAGGCTGCGAAATTTCACAACATGTTCATAGTCTTAACACCTCGCATGTAGACAAAGCACTGCAATTTCCCATGATATGTTCTTGTGATCAGTTGTAATTTAATAATGTTGGTATGAGCATATAAGAAATGGTCAGAAGACTTTGCAGAAGTAACAAAACTGTCGAGCGGGTGGTCTCTCAAATATATGACGAACTCATTTGGCAAAAGATAGATCTTAAACAATCAAAAAAATAATACAAAGACACGTAGACTTCAGAATGCAGTATTCGTGGGGAATCCCCGTTTATGACTAACATCTTTATGAATGCGGAATTCTTATCTGTAATCCGTATTGTTGCTTATAGCTTAAATTCTTATTAGCAATTCACTTCAATGGTTCAGGAGTTCACATTTCAGCTTATTTCTCTTTCTATGCCTATTCAATCTTATTAAGAAGCTTGACAATGACCTAGTATTGCTTCACGTGACCATATTCGTTGACATCGGGGGTGCTGGAGTAGCATTAGAAGAGGGAAAGGCCACCATAAAAATCATTGTCAACGAATTATCGAATGTCTCTGACGATGGTGGCTAAACATTACCTCCGTTTTCACTCTCTATTTTGCCATTGTTTTTGCTTATTTTGTTCTTCTTCCTAAGTATTCTACTCGTTTTTTGTGTTGATTCATGTTAGTTTCTATTTTTTTGTTTTGCTTTCTTTTTAATTTCTATTCTCATATCCATTAAAAAAATTTCAATTACAATGAAAAAATTGAAATTTAATGAATTCATGCACCTGGCTCATCGTTGCAATTCCTTTAATGTTCAACAGGAACAGACCAACTTTGCCATATGGAAACTTTCCAACTCGCTATTCAATTTGGGTAGGGCTGCTGAACGAGAAGTATCTTAGGCGGTATGTAGAGCACAATTTCCCTATGGAAGGGGCGTGACGGGGGTTAGGACTACATAAAAGACTTCGCAGGCATGTATGTCCTTACCTATCAGGGTGCTGGTAATGTACCATCCCCAAACAAATACTCCATTACCAAATCAACCAAGTTTTTGAATTCTACAAATTTTAATCATATTTTGTGATTATTTGGCAAATGATTCTAGGATGACATCATACCTAAGTGCAAGTTGCAGTGGCAGGGCCTCTGCTACAGAATTTTATCTAGGGTGTAGAACATGATTTGTCAAAAAATGGGCACGATTGGAAGAATTAGATGGGAGTTCTGTAATTAAACTTTGCTGGCAGGGCATACGAAAGAGCCAAAAATAATTATAAAAAAAGTGCACTGAAAAATATTTTAAATTCATATGACAATGGAAATTAAACAAAAAATGAAATAAAGTAACAAAATAGAAATGAACAGAAATAAAAAACAAAATATACAAAATTGAATTGGAAGCAAAATAAGCGAAAATGAAACAAAACCGAGAGTCCAAACGGTGGCAACCATAAGCCATCATATTCTAACCGTATTTGGAAAGTAATGTAGTTTGCTACTGTTAAATCGAGGACAATTTGAACTGTAGATAGAGATGCAGTAGATTATTTGCCATGTTTTGTCGTCGAGAAATCCGATTTGATTTCACCAGTGCCATTGCTCGTTGCATCAACTACGGCTTGCTTATAACCACTGCCTCGTGGACACACTATGCATTCATTGCCTACCTGTTTTAAAGCGAATGAGTTGCTATGGAATGAATTGTATTTTGAACAGGTTTCATTATTTAAAGCGAAAGAGATTGATAGGTTGGCATGAAGCAGAAGAACATAAACTTTGCAGTATATTGTATTATATTTGGATAAAGGATGAGAGCTCCGGTAGCATCTTTGTAAACTACCTTTACAGGATGTACAAGAAATCAAAACTTTTACCCTGCAGTACCAGACAAAATATACAAAGGAGCATAGTATTTCAAACGGATTATTAAAAGAAATGAAAGAGCTGATTGTAAGAAATCTTTTGCATCAATTATGAATAAATGGCAATTTGAGAACCTAAGGCTACTTTCAAGATTGTTTTCATTCGTGTATTAATTGGGGGCGGGGCACTTGTGTTTGAATAGCTCCATATACGCATTGCTAGTGTATCTTTACATATGCAGTCGGTATTGAAGATGCAAGCAAGGGGATTTTGCTTAGGCTAGAGTGCTACTGGTGGCTGTTTACTGATGATTTTATCACGAACTATAGTCATGCAGGCTAATACACAGCTGAACTCGAGTGGGGGGGGGGGCGG
>WIPJ01000122.1:205814-220262 GCA_018155075.1 Cassiopea andromeda
GTGGGGGGGGGGGCGGGGGCTAGCAGGTCTAGAGATCTAACTAAGATTTGAAATTCTTTATGTCACAGAACTGCACCAATGGATCAGGAATTATCCATCAAGAAATACTCTCTATTGATATTGTGTTGGAAAATGAGAATCTGGCTTCTTTTTCCAAGAAGCGTTTTTGTCCCCAGAAAAACATTATTCTCTTTGCAATCAGGTTTCATTGGACAAATAAGGGCAAGAGCAGAAAATTTCAAGTCTATTTCCTTCACCAATTGCCTAGCTGAATGAAATGACCTTGTTCATGAGATAAGACATTCACTATTGGTCGCTATCTTTAAGATAAAGTGTTGATATCAAAAATCCCATCCTCATGTTAAATCTACTTTTGAGATTCAGGACCAATAAGAGTGTCCTTTCTTACCCAGCTCAGAATGGTGCTTAGTAAATTGTGCTTCCATAAATTCAAGCACAATTTTGGGGAATTCCATAAAACCATTACGCCCTGTTAATGATGTCATTGAGAACATGGAACGCTTTACTTTAAGCTGCCAATCCTTTGAGGCGAAATATCAACATCTCGCTGGGATTTTGAATTATTATACCCATATGGATTTACCAATCTTCCAAATGAGGTATTGACGCAGTTTCTACTTTATGATAATAAAGATCTCCTAAATAGCTTCAATAGGACAAAAATTGGAGTTGTATCATATCTGACACTATATCTGCATAGTTCCACTGACCGATCATGACATTATACCCATTTGCTATTAGTCCTATCTTAGTAGGGCGCTAACAATTAACGATATTCTTTCCTTTCTTCGATGCACAGTGGCAGGAACAATTGACTCCCCTGTTACACCTCCCAATCAGGGTTCTAATAAATTGCTATTGTTTATCCATTGGTATCAAACATGAAATGCGACCAACTTGTAGTTTTGCATTATTAGTTCCAATTAATTATCTGTATGTTCTATCCTAGGAGGTAGTCACCTTATTTTGCTACTCCTTAGTTTCATCTTGCATTTTAATCCATTAGTTTGTATTGTTTAGGTGTTTTATTTTAAGACTATTTTCTATTTGATTAAAACAGGATTTTTGAAGACTTTTTGCAAGCAAGTTCTTCATTTTCAAATACTGAAAATATCTTGAGTTTTTTGCGATTGAGATATCAACTTTTTGAAGAATTTCTTTCCAAAGCTTTTTGAGTTCCAATGTTTTGCACATGCTCATTAGATGTAAGTAAAAAAAATTAAATTTGCACTTGAATGATGAAAATCCTTGTAAATGGCTATGGCAAACTGCCTGAAGGCAGCTAGCATAACATATACAGCAAGCAAACCATTCTCACTCCTGTAGCTCTAAAACAAGAGATAGTAAATCCAGGATATGTCCGGTTTGAGCTACATGTGCACGAAAAGAAAAAATTCCCTATTCTCAAATACGACCTTCATCTGCAAATAATCTTATCAGCGGCAACAGAAATTCCAAGAAATCGCAAGCTTCTCTGGCAAACTCTGGCTAAAAGGTTACTCAGCCATTGCGCAATAAAATCATAACCTTTGCATCCCCTACATCATAGGCTTGTGCTACTCGCTTCTAAAATGTGTGTAGAAGCCAACTCTAAGGGCTTGTATACATGATCCAACCTAGCCGGGATAACCCATCTAGCCGAGACATCTGGTTTAGATGAGAAGTCTTTCATTTGCACTTCAATAAGGAGCAATACCGCAAATTGCTGACGAGCTATGTGCTCGTGTACATATAACTCTTCATTGTCCTTCTTGAGATGTAGGTAGTGATCTTGAGTTATATAAGTGTGCAGTAACATCAATTAAATCCCAACATGGCGGATCATCCCACCTTGCTGCCCCCGGCTGAAAATCTCCTAGAAGCACGTTACAGGATGCAGCTCTCATGCATGCGCAAAATTAAGAATGTATGTGTACCTATAGGCAGCCATGGTATCCCGGCTTGGCGAAGTATTTTTCGGCTAGGCTGTAGCATGCATATTATTTATTTCCAACTTCTTTAATTTTGGCAAACCAGCATAAAATTGTTAAATTGCTAATAAATCCAAACAGAAGAAAAGAAAAACAAATTATTATACAGCTTTCTTTTAGAGAAAAAGCATAATATTATAAAACCTATATTCCATTACGAAATTCTTTGCGTAACCTACAGACGCAAGTACTTTCTTTCCATGATTTTATTTTTTGTTTGAAATTAGTAAGGGTGTTAGAGACTTTAATTTTCTCCGGCAGAGAAGCCCATGATTGGTGACCGTTATACATAATATTCTCATTTCCTTATTTTGCTATCTTGATATTCGGCAATTGCAAATAATTATACAAGCCCTAAAATAGTTATATAAGGGCTCTAAAGTGGTAATATGCAAGCCCTAAATTGGTTATATACAAACCATAAAATGGTTATAGATTACAGTCTAGAATACTTCTATAAGCAGCCTCAATAAAATATTGGGGGCTAATTACTGGTATGTCACACTTCTATAAACAGCCTAGAGTAAAAATTTATGTGATATCTTTAATGATTCACTATGAGCCTTTTTAGGATAAATAGCTTTTAATCAAATAGCTACTATTCCAAAAGCACACTAATTCCCCAATGAAAGGCATAAAGAGGAAGGTCTCACCGTAGATATGAGGCATAAAGAAATCTTCATTTGTTCTTGTTCTCACAGCCCTCATTTGCCTGCATTAAAACTATAATTAAAATATGTTAAAGAAAAATTCTTCATTTGTAGGTGAAGACCGATAACTCACTCACTTAATTAGTGAGTAAATTAAAAATTTTACGTAACTTTCCATGTATAACTGCTAAATGGAAAATTACAAGAACAGTTAATTCTAATGATAATGCAAATGACTGTGTAAATACGTCAGCCAATAAAGCATTTACAGCTTAGCAGGCAACCCTAACCCTAACCCTATTTTGCAACGGAATAGCAGTATTTGCAAGCATTTTGACTTACTAAGTTTTAGCACTTTGCAACTGTTAAGCCCGAAAGAACCCGATGTTTTCATAACCCTGCTTCTAGAGCTTGCTTTCGAAGACGCATGCTGTATGCACCAAATTGAAAAAAAAATATCAAAAAATGTTGTTTGAATAAGATTTCAACATCAAAAGTCGCCATTCTCATTCAAGTGGGTGAGAAATCAGATGATCTAAATTATTTACTTTTGAAGGTTTCATTATTCAATTCTATAATGCATACCAAACCTTTTCAATATATTCCATGGATTTAAACAATGTTTTTCCTTGCCTTTCATTATGAAGGCTTGGTTAAGTCAAAGAGATTCCTGGCATCATACAATTAATGCCATTTCAGTTCCTATTACATGTTATATCTATTCAGTGATAAAATTATCTCTTCCTAGAATTTTACTATTTCTGTTGTAGAATGCTACTTTGAAGCCAGACAATCAGAATGAAGATCTCATTTCAAACAAACATCTACGTGATAATTCTATGCTGCATTAGTATGTACATATTTCAAAACTTTCATTTCAAAGCTTTGAGGCTACCTGCTGATTGATCAGTACTTTCTGTTATCTATAGAGTTCATGAAGTAGAATCATAAGTGATGTCTAGCTGCAATAGAAAGACTTAGTAGCCATAAAAATTTTACAACTAAAATAGGTAGAACGGAATAAACTATCAGATGTGTAATTACAACACCAGTTAAGCATACTATTGTTTTATCAAAGCTCTCAATAAAGCATCCAAATGAAAGGGTAGAGATGAGTTAGGCTCTTAGTACGACAGAGAAGTATCACAAGAAGAGCTATCGAGTCAAAGGTGGAAAATGGCTGAAAAAGGCTTTGCAGTGAAGGCTGCTATGGAATGCTACTGGAGTAGTTTCAAGTCTAAAAAAGTTTAATTATGAGCATACCTTAGGAAGGGGAGTCATTCATCTATTTTCAAAACTAGATTGATTAGAATCTTAACTCAGACTTACAAGATTAGCTGAAGGTTTGAAAGTAAAGATTGTTCCTATTTGACAGAAAACTAACTCTTCTGTAGCAGTTATTCAAATACAAAACACGAACATGAAAAGGAGGTCTGCTGTATGCACGAAATCAATAGTATTGCACTTCTAAAGCTCTGAGCAGCTGAGTCTAAATTCACTCATAATATCTGTCACTAGACAGGCAACTAGAATAAGCATGCTATTAGGAAAGTTAAACTTTCAACCAAAAAGCAAGAAGTACAAAGAAATTTCCTATTTCATTTCAGTGATTTAGAGCTAAAGTGATTACTAGGTGGATCAGTTAGGGGGCCACCAAGAAAAATGGAACAAATTTTGAAGTTGTTGCTGTTGCTATTTTTCTACTGGTTGTTGTGCTGCATTCATTGATCGACGCTTGTGGAGTTTAGTTAAACTGAAAAATAACCAAAAAATCAAGAATCTCAATACGCATGTACCTTTTTTGTCTCGCTCTCTCGCTTTAACTACATCTCTCTACTTGGGTCCGTAAGAGATCACAAAAAGTCAATACTCCGTGATTTGAGGATACGAGTTAAAACTCACATTTAGTAAGTCTGCTGCGTATATACCTGAACTTTCAAAAATTCCCTAGATCTTCATAGTTGCATGTTTTCTACACGTAGTTTTTGCGCTGAAATGAAATTCTACAAGCAAGAAAGAAATAGTAACCTGTTCTATGACAGTAGGACCATAATCTTTTCAGTAAATGCCTATTTCTATACCCTGTTTTGCTGTTGTTGTACTGTTACTTAGAGAGATTAGTGCAACCTAAGCCCAAGAGATTGATGGAAAAATAGTCAGAAGCCTGTGTCCCACTGAGCTCTCCGTGCTCTACACCCCTGCTTAATTTTAGTCTTAGTGTAGCCTCTTCGAATTACAAGTGCAGTACATTCTCGATAACTCAAGTGCTCGAAAGGTCAAAAATCTTTTTATCATTTTGCGCTCTCAATGAGCCTATCCAGAGCTTCTTCCAATGCTTCATTGCTGCAATGCTTTAATAGCAATAGTCTGTCTCCTTGTCGAATTTTGGTTTTTTGAAATTCTCTATATCTCAGACATGTACTTCAGTCCTGTGGATGAGTATCTTTCTTTACTTTGAATTTTCGTTGAACCATCTCGTGAAAATTGGAGCATACGAATTGGAAGAAGCTCTGGATAGACTCCATTGCCGATCCTTGTTCTGTTCGTATGATATGTAAGTTGAATTTACTCAATGAATTCCTTACATATGGCTCCATTTTGGAAACGAGTGATTAGCCAAAGATCGGACTCTTAGTGGCTCTTCTAGATGTTGTACAAAGTGGTACTATTACTAAAGTGTAACGCTTTGGCGCATCGACTGTATCGTTTTTTTTTATCTTTTAGCCCATTTCTTGGAAACTCGATTTCTTGATAACTCAAACATATTCGGTTGTTTCCATTGATATAAATGATTAAGAAAGTTTTTAAAAACATTTGTGCTTGCCAAAGCTTTCATTCATTCCCATCCGTATTTGATAGAAGAGAAATTTTACTTGGAGTCAGGAAGGCGAAAGTGATTGATAGCATTCTGTAGTTAAAGACAAGTCCCTTTCAGAATTTTGCTTAGTTAACGGGCAACCGCTTCACACAAAATTTTAAGTAAACAATTAAAGGAATATGTTGTGTTCTACTAGTAAAGCACTATTTGCTTCTTTACTTTGAATAATTTTTCCTTCCTTTACAGTATATGTTGCTTTATCTTCAGCTTGCATCCGATTTAATGATATTATCATGTAACTTGCACTATTCATTCTCATACGTAGCTCGATCCGAAGGTTTGACTATCATCCCTATTCACAGAATATATTTATTCCGCATATGCAAAAGCCTGTCACTGGTAGCAGCCAAAACTTCAAAAAATGAATGCTAACCGATATTGCAGTCATGATGCAAGTACAAAATTTTGCAATATGTTGACGCTGTTCAAACAACTTGAAAGATTTATATTTTTTTCGTAATTTAGCTGCTGTCTAGTAAGGCTAATTTCTGTCAATACACTTTGGAACCAATCTACTATACAAGAATGTTCTAAGTTCGTATTCTGTTGATTTACACTAGTTTTAGGAATTATTTGTGAAATAAAATGTCTTATTTTATCCTAGAACTTAGTGACGCTGCGTCAGTTAACCTGACACTTTCCAGCCATAATGTCCAGGATGGGTCATCATTGATTTTAACTGCAGAATTTGATCCTGCTCTTGGTGAAAGTGCTTTCAATGATTTGCTATGTGGTGCAGACGAACGCTTTACAATATATAACAGTTCATTGAGAATGATAACTATCCATCCTGGTCTGTCACCATCTGACTCAGCAAGATTGAACATTACGGCATCTGGAAGAACAATGGTTTTGGTTATCTCACCTATCACGTTTGATGACGAAAAGAAATCATTCAATTGCATACTATGGTATAATAACTCTGGTGGCAAATTGGTGGCGACAGCAAGCAAGCCGCATAGACTAGAAAATGTTTATAGTAAGCTACCCTTAAAAATATCTTGTATACGTTACTAACAATGAGATACTTACTTCAAATAATTTTTAAGTTCTAAAAAATCATCATTCACTTCATATGACTTTCATTCCCCACGAAACGATGAAATTTCTGCCCTCAAGATCCATGAACACCTTAAGTCAATTAGAATATCAACAAAAGCAAAGACTGCGAGAACGTTTCCCTATTGCTGATTTTTAATTAAGATTTTACATCTTGTTCTGATTAGATAACTTTAAGCATATGCAAAGTCAACAAGATTTCCTTTTCTCTTTTCCTATCCTGACAACTGCTTTACGTTGCCATTTTCTCTCAGTCGAAATGGGTTGATTTTGTTTCCCTCAAGGTGCATAGCCATTCTCTCCCTTATTCAGATAGTGCTTAGTGAGAGACTTACCAAGGGTGCTGGAAATAATTCTAAGCGGTGGGGCAGCCTCTTAAAAAGGCAAAAGAAGACACTGTTTCTTTATAGCTGTAATGCAGATATTCTGCCTTTCTGTATTTAGAGCTAAGCTTGCTGAAGCTTCTATCCAGTAATGAAATAAAATTTTTGTGGTTCAAGCTCAATGCAATAGAGTCCTAAGCCCTTGTCTTCTTTACTTGCTTTTAGAGTCAGTAATATGCTAAATTATCATCATTACGTTAAGAACCTTTATACTTTAATTTTACGCTTCACGTGTCCATGGAAAACTGGTCTTGTCGACGTTCTTAGTGGTAAAGGAGCCCAGCAATTGAATCGTAGCAATAACAACTCGAAATGTCAAGGTATCAATGGATCGTTGCTAGGGAAATATTTGATTAGAAATCTGGGATCAGGATCCAAAGAACCAGTCCTTAATCTCTCACGAATGGATAGGTAGTGACGACAAGAAATTCTCTTGGGGAGGGAGATTTCTACTCTAGTTATGCACCAAAAAAGTGATTCAGTCATAAACATTATGTTTCATGAAGATACTTCTGTTCGTTTAACAAACGATCTATTTATCTAGAAATGATATTTGATATTTTGAATTTAATTCAAAACTTGTAATTTCATGCAGTTCTGACTGTATGTATTCAAAGCTAAAATATTATCACCTATTGCTGTTAGTAGAAAGAAGAGTATCATGAAAGCATTTATTGATGCTCTATTTCGATTAATAGGTCCACCAACCATAGATGACAGAATTTCAATAATGTCTACAACAGTACTAAAGGAAGGTCAAGCTGCAAATTTATATTGTGTCGCAACTGGTAGACCAGCTCCAACTATTATTTGGCAGCATAATTCTTCAATCCATGCTACAAACACAACTTCGACTAGTGGATCACCACTCGTCAAAGTGACAAGCCGACTTATCATCTGGTATCCAACTCAGTTACTTGACGGACAGAAAATCACATGCTTGGTGATCCATCAATTTGCATTACCAATAGCAAGAAATACAACTATTATCGTTCCATGTAAACACTCTCTATTTATAATTCTTTATTTAAATTTACCTACATACATGTTATGCTCTTTCTGCTATGCAGTGTACATTCAGATCTAAAGATAAGCCTGGTTGACACTTGTGAAGCAGAAACAGATGCAGACGCAGACATAAAAGAGGACCAAGCCGAGTACAAAAAGCCTTGAAGCAAGTGAAGTAAGAGTGAAGCATGAAGCATGCGTCGAAGCAAGGATATAAAAAAATTTTGATCTTCTTGCTTCAACTCTATATCTTCTTCGCCTTTGCTTCATTCTTGCTTCACAAATTTTGTAGTGTGAGCGTTGCCTGCAGCATGTTTAAGGTCCTTTTAAATAAATAAAATGCGTATTCACGGGCAAAACATTTTAACATAATAGCATGCAGAGGCTATGCGAAAGCAACCTCCCTCATGTAAAGACATTCTGAATAGTAAAAACCACAACTGCCATTTCTCATTTTATGGCATACAGAGTTAAGTTTAGGGCTCGCTTCCACTTAATCAGATGCATTTGGAAACGAATAAAAATTAATCAGACTCGGCCTTTCGGTCAGATAAGTAGTTAAAAAACGACTATTTTGGAAAACAGTGAAAAGAGCGCATCTCTGATGAAACAGAAAATCTCAAAAACCTTTGGTCTCGTTATAGGGGAAACCATCAAAAAGGCTCAGAAAAATACAAAATTATCTCTGAATGGCAATTTGGTGCTTATGTATACTTCTTTGGAGTATGCTTCCAATCAATGCTACCTTAAATCTCTTGAAATTTGTGGTCAGTTTTAGTTTCGCAGATGGGGCTTAAAGCGTGAATTTATTTGACAGGAAAATGAGTATAAGCTTCTTTCAAAATACAGAAAACAAATATGGGCCTGAAAGAAGATTAAAATTATGTCTGCCAAAACGGGGCTGGATAAAACTTCAATGTCCAGTTACTAGAAAAACTCCGTTTCAGTTACAAATATCATAGCATGGCTACTATCTTCGCCTATCGTTCTCCTTTCCTTATCTTTTATGTGCGGTTTGTTTGAAGTCCACCTTAATTTGCCTGCGCAAATGCGAATGGGTTCCTTCAGGTCTTGCTTCATATAGTGTTGGATGTCAGAGAGCTCTAACTGTGCATGCTTACTTTGCATGCTTCAGCTGTTACTTCACAAGTGTGAACCAGGCTATAGTTAAACAACATCACAAGTCTCTATTGTTTACTTGAATCAATGGGATTGACGTTGCGATTGCTTAAGCTGTAGCAAGAAATTCGGCTGATTTCTCGATTTGTTTTTCCTAAAAAGATGAAAAGTCATTGAAAAGGAAGAATTTAATGACTTAACTAGACTTTCTCAATTTAAGACTTTGTGTTATATAATTTTAGCATACCATTCAGTTATTGAGAATCAGATTATAAGTCTAATATCTAAGAAGGCCGGATGGGTTGGTTTACTCTTCTGCTACTCATCATTGAGCTTGCTTCCTTTTTATTAAATATAGTTTATATAACACATTTTGCGGATTTATATCATGGTATAAGCAAAATTTTGCTATTAATCATAAATACTTGTTTGCTGAAAATAGAGATAATTATGTTGCAGCCGTATGCCATCATAGCAATGAATATTGAATGTACTTTTGCTGGACGTGTTATTTTAGCCATTCAGCAATAAAAACTCTATGTACGTTTTGTTATTTTCAATGACCTCAATATTGTTAAATGTCTTCAAAACTCGTCTGCAGTGAGAAAGCACCCTAAGTAGCACGTCCATTATAGTACTGGCGTTAACCCGTTTCCTTGCCTTAAATGCTTGCTTCTCTGCCTGTCTGTCTGCCCGCTTACCTGTCCAGCTGCTACGATAAAGTTAATAATTGAGCTAGTAAGACACAAGCAAGGACTTGTTAGAGTTTTATGTTTTGAATTTTGTAATCATTAAGGAAGAAAAGCCCAGAGGACAAAGATAGAGTTTACTATAGTTTTCTAGTTATTTGCGTTATTTGATGAAGTATTTGCTACAGAAATAATAATAATATTGCTTGGAGCGATTTAACTGCCTAGACATTATATTTATAAGTTATTCATGACAGAATTCATAGCCACTACGCAAATCAAATTTCTCTCAACTCTCCTAAAATGGTTCACACTACTGGCTTCCCTGGTTCACTATGAATCCTATCCTTAACACAACTAGATGGCATATTGGCTTACAAATATATAATCATGTCTAGCACGATTGCTGTAGTAAATAAATCAGATATTTTGGTTGTTAATGTATAGCTTGCTATGCTTTGTTAGAAAAAGTAAAAGTAATATATAATTTTTCTTGTTTCAGATGCTCCAAAGTTGCTTACTATGTTACCAATACCACAATCAGTCTATACAGGTTCAAATTCATTAATATCATGCAACGCACGTGGCTCACCTATTCCAAGCTATAGATTCTACAGTAAAAATGGCACTCTTCTCCAAAACAGCTCTTCGTCAATTTATAATTCAACATTGAGATACGAGGATTATGCTGACTATAAAGCTACTTTTATATGTGTAGCGTACAACAGTATGGGAGAAGCAAAAGCACAAAATGTTACTGTAGAAATTTTAGGTAAGGAAATAAATCATTAGTATTTAAAAACAGAGGAACATTTTTACTCAATCTATTAATTCTTTTATATGAAACTTAGCAAAGACATGGCGTTCTTGTACTACAAGAATCATTGAATGTTTGAGTTGTTTATATGAAAGAGGAATGTGTTGCCTGCAACTATGAATAGAAATTTCTCTTATATGTGATTGATGGCGACGATATTACAATGTTATACAGGGATGGTAGCAGAGATAAATCTGACTGTCATAAAATATCAAAAAGGGCGTTGTTGGGGGAAAATTTCTGGGTTGCCACGCCCTTTTCATTCCTGGCGCCTTAAGCCTGGCTTCCATATACTGTCCTAGTGCCGGCTACCGAACGGCAACTCACCGGGGATATTGAATTCTTTTAATGGAAACATTTCATTTCAACTACCGTCGACCCACCGGCGACCCACCGCAGACATCGAAAAAAAGTTGAAATTTGTTCAACTTTTTTCCATTACGTTACTGGTGACCTTGAGAAACTTATATGGAAACATGACTGCGGTAGGTCGCCAGTGGGTCCCTGGCAGTTGCAGAAGTCTTTTTGGCTTTAATACTACTAAAAATGACTTTCACTTCAGTTTTATTTTAAACTTCTCTAAGGAAGAGAGCTCATCACCGGTGTGTCGCTGGTGAGTGAAAAGTGTATAGAAACATGCTTCAGTAGCAATGTCGCCGGTGAGTCTTTTGTGGGTCGCCGGCACTAGAAAGTTATATGGCAACTGAGCTTTAACAACAAACAAACACACAACACGTTAGTGTAAGCTGATGAAAATGTCAAATTTTGAATGCTTGTAGACAAAACTGAATAATCTTCCAATCACACCATCATCATCATTGTACGGTATGCATTTAGCAACATTAAAATTGTGGGGAAACCCATCTGAAGTACGCTTTATAACCTAGATGACAAGTGACTTATACATCAGTATAATGAACAATCACTTAGTCTTGTAACTTCTTACTTCATGAATTAAAATAGATGCCATCCAAGGACTTTGCTACGTCCAAGGCAGGTGGAAAGCTTCTTTGATGGTACAAACTTTAATGTAGAATTAAATTCATTTAGGGCATCCACTTGTAGATATGGGCTTGGAAATCATTTTCTAGTCTCAATAGATTGGATTTCATGCAGTGTGCTTTTTAACATAATTTTGTTGCATCGTTGGAATTGGATATACATGAAATAAAACTTCAATCTCAATCGAATCGATGTACTATGGAGTTATATCAGTGTCAAAAATCAGTTTTCAAATTCGGAATGCAAAAATGCAATCCAGAATGAAGAACGTCAATCTGTGAAATCAGACATATCATTTCATGAGGTGAGAATTCAATCGATGAATGCAGAATCCATATGCGGAATTCAGAATTGCAATTGACAATGCGAATTTATCATGCGGTTTGTCAATTCGCCAAGTCAAACATGCAAGGGAGAAAGTTAAATGCAGAATTCGGCAATTTTAATGCATTGCGTCCCATAAAATGTTGGCAGGAGCTACCTGCCACCTGTGTTCAGCTTTAGTTCTAACTCTCATCACTTTCAAATGTCAAATGTGGTTGCTGCTGAAAGAATGAGTATTATGCGATTCATAATAATCAGGGGCATTGCCATAGGAGCATGCAGCGAATTTGCAGTACGACATTAGTGCTGGTCAATGTTGCATTACCGATAAAGCTCAAGGAATGTTGTCCTTGTTGGCAAATTTGGTTTGAGGGAAGTCTTCTTCGTAAGCAAATTGGGGTTGCTAACCGTCCAACAGTTTGCTTTAGCAACGACCCTGATAATAAATGATGAAAGGATGATCATTAGTCTCTCCACTCTAAAAAGCCCTCCCTTTTTGAAAGCAGACAAATCAAGTATAAAATGGTGTGTGGTATATAACTATATGCACATAGTAATGTGCACTGCGTAGATTATTCATCCCATACTTTCGAGCATAAAATCATCATTATTGCAATGTTCTGGTGTCCCAGGGCTTCTGAAGCCTTTCAGTTACCGTTAGCAGAAATACACACTTTCTCTAAATGGTGATAGATACTGTAGTTGTTAACTTCTACCTCCAAAAATAGAGCAAATCTCGGTAGTCGGTAACCCCACAACGGAGATTCTTATCGCCTCCTCTCGCAAGGTGAAACACTATTTTTTGGAGACTTTTTCCATTTACAGCACCCTATTAACCGTAGCTTAGCCATCTCGTCGGAAAATGTCTGGCAGCACTTGTGAGAATGAACGTGTATGCATTGAAATCAAAGTTCTTCATCAGCTCCCGCAAAAATTTTAAAGGCCGCAATGCATTAAGATTCCGATTTCTGTTTATGACTTTCTGCCTTGCACGTTTTACTTGGTGAATTGACAAACCGCATGATCAATTCGCATTGTCAACTGCAATTTTGAATTCCGCATATGGATTCTGCATTCTTCGATTGAATTCTCACTTCATGAAATGACATTTCTGGATTCACAGATTGATGCCCTGCATTCTGGATTACATTTTTGCATTCCGAATTCGAAGGCTGAATTTTGAAACTAATAGCTCCATAACGTACTGTGAACGGCTTCTTGAGCTTCTATCTTGGAAGCCGTGAGGCAGTAGGTCTGAGGTCGCTTGATGTTTCTGCCTTGGCTGCAAGTCAGTCATAGCCATAGAAATGCAAGTGAGTCGTAAATATCCTACTTGCAATCGACAAGATGATTTCCGTACTGATAGCAACAACTGTGAAGGAAATAAAGACCATTCATCGCATCGACTGACTTACGGCTACGGCAGAAGCATAAATCAACCAAAAAATAACAACTTGGCGGCCTGAAGACAAACATGCAAAAGGCCATAAGCCTGCAAACATTGACTACATGCAAACTGAAGACATTGGCCTATTGCTATGAATTCGTTTGAAATGAACTTTGAGGATCTTAGAGACGGTTTCAAAGAGTCACTGCCAGTGAGGCTTAGTGAGAATTCATTCATTACAACACAAATTGCTGTTCTATACTTTGCCCCATTTTAGCTTTATCAATCAGAAAGTTTGGTAACTTGTGCGAGTTATTTGCGACAGTATGGATCCGCCCCTGATGTTTTAATAGCTAGATTTTCTCTCCTACTTTAGCTTTCATGGCCTACATGTGCAGAAAGAGCAATTCAGATTTAAATTGTAATGAATAATTAAAATGCTTAAAATGCATAAATTGTTGTTTACAATTAACAACTCAATCTAACATTATACTGGGATATTTCACTAGCATTTTATCCTCGTTGCTTGATACTGACTACTCTGATCATATTGTCCTCAATGAGTAGAAGGAAAGCTTGAACTTTAGATTGAACATACTAGATTTTAGGTTAAATAATTAACTCAGAGTGATATTATTTTTTCCACAATATAATCTATCATTTGCTATTTGCTTGCTATTTACTTGATACTCTACTTCATAGTTGTACCTAGACTTTCTGTGTCAGTGTCACCTAATGCAGTTAATGAAACACAGAATGCAACAATTTCATGCGTAGTTGTGGCTGCAAATCCTTCAGCAAATATCACATTGCGTGGCCCATTAAATGAAACTATTGCTAACGCACAAGGGAATATAACGCTATGGAATCTTTCACGAAATGATGCTGGGGGATACTCTTGTGTCGCTGAAAATGGACTTATTGGCAGTCCAGTCGTTGAAACAGCATACTTAACAATTAACCGTAAGTCATTCGCTTATTTCCAGTAGAATTTATTATACGCATTACGGATGAGATTGCATTTATATCAAACAGAAATGAAGAATATTCTAATTTTCTTATAATTGAATATACATATTATATTATATTATATATTATATATTATATATATATATATGTATATATTTATATATATTCTATT
>WIPJ01000122.1:222804-238969 GCA_018155075.1 Cassiopea andromeda
ATATACATATATATATATATATTTATATAAATATCTATGTATATATATATATATAAAGTCAATAGAATATTTGCTAAGAAATAAGGTTGCAGAAAAATATTGAATTTGTTATACTGAATACTTCGCAGTTCACGATATCGATACTCTACTTCTATTGATTTCCTTGCTGCACCAATTCTAGCTCGGTATTAAAATTTTTTATTCTTTTGTTCTTGCTCAAAGTGTATCACTTGTGGAGTCGCCTATAAAGATACATAAAAATGTAAAAGCGAGATTAAATTTGCTAATCCTATACTATTTGTTTGGTTCTTTCGATTTTCTTGACTTACTGCAACAAGTTATGTTGATGAATAGGCGTATACCATTCTGGAATAAGATACAACATTTTTTAATAATAAATGATAAAATATTCTGCTTGGTTTCTGCTGCTAACATCACTGTTTGCTATTTTTAACTCTATTTAATAAATTTGGGAGACATAATGAGCCCCCTTACATGAACTACCGGCTTTTCTGAGAGCTATCATTCTTTGGTTGCAAAGTGCAATAATTCGGCTAGGCATTATGATTTCTGTTTAGAGTTTGATGAAGCTCATGTAAAGATCGGGCAAATTTTCACTAAGGTAAACTCTTTCTACAAATGACAAGGATATTCATATGCAAATCAGTTTGGATGATACTCCACATACTGTGCATTATCACTTTCTGTAGAAGGGTAACAATAGAAATATTGTATTTTCAGATGCTCCGGATCAAGTCGAACTGAAAGCATCATCATTGGTCCCGAGAAATGGATCAACGGTTACTCTGACATGCTCTGCTCGTGGAGCACCAAGGCCTCTAAAATACAGATTTTTAAATGTAAAAGGGTCTTCTCAAACAACGCTTAGAGATAGTCTATCCCAAGTCTATACTATTTCGATGATAGATTATAAGAACTTTTATGGATATAAAGCTGTGTTTGCATGTGTTGCTTATAACTCATTTGGAAGTGGCTCTTCTAGAAACGTCACGTTGGACATTCAGGGTATGTTCTTCTTTACTTTGTTACAATGGATCGTTTTATCCAAGCTTCGTGTATCTTATTCTTTTCCTGAGAAGAAAAACAAGTGCATTATCTTATCATTGCTTGTATCTTTACATGAATACTAAAAGGCCTTACGATTTCCAGTGCCTTTTAAATTTTGCTGTGTAGGTAGTAAACGTTCATGAGTATGACGAAAGCGAAAAGGCCACAGTTTAGGCATAAGATTTCTTCCTAGGCTCTTCGGCTCGAAGAGTTCTTGGCATAACCTATATAGGCAAATTGTCTTTTATTCATACTCCCTATGATTCTAAGCTATTAGAAAAGCATAAATTTACACATTTAAGCTATCCACAGAGAAACTATAGAACAGCAGTCACAGAATTTTTATCGACGTGGCCGGTTTGACTTTTGACAACGTTACGAAGGTCCGGATGGGGATTGTAGAAATTTCCTTCTTCTAAGGTCACTTGGCATAGTATATGTTTTTACTAGGAAGCTGAGTTCTGTTATTGTGATTCAAGTGACAAGTAGCATAAATATTTCTTATCCTGTCGGGCTCCAATTTATCCAAGGACCCGTACCAGTCCATTGTCCGGGGTTAGTGGGTTGGAGATCATTTCTATAGAATGAGTATCATAGGAGCTTCTTTTTCAGCAATGAAAGCTGCATCTAATCTAGTGATATCCTCTGCAGTTACCTCTGTGCGTAGCATACTCAATGCTCCACACTCTTATCTGGATAATCAATAGTGTTTCGAAATCTTTATGCAGTTCTGTATTATTAGCAGCATTTGATGGCTTTAAATTTTATCAAGCTGTTGTAGAGAAAAAATTTGATAAATTGATAACTAATATTAGAAGCAGGTTATGATGTAGACAACAGCAAATTTGTCTAGTCATGGCTTAAATTTTAAACCATTAGATAATTTTTCATAAATTACATGAAGTCTATAAGCAATGGGACTTTGAATCATGTCTATAATCTCATTATAGTTTTCTTTGATTAGAACCTTATCTTAAATTAAAGTGTATATGCAAATACTTGCTTTTTGTGGTAAGTACCTTGGAGATACTTTCACTTTACACCATCACAAACTACATGAAAAAGGATTTACTCTCATTATAGCTGGATACTTTTGGTATTTCAGTCATTTATGTTACTTATCATTATTCAGATTAACAGTTTACCATGCTGAACTTGGCTGTTCATAATGTTAAACTTGATGCAATTTCTAATTAATCTTTCAGTAAGACCACAAGTCAGCACTACATCAGCATACACAGCAAAAGAGGGCCAAATTGTTGTTTTGCAATGCAGTATAGTTGCTGCCAATCCTACACCAAATCTTATTTGGACGAGTCCCACTTTGTCCACAATACCAAATATAAATGGAACCATTGCCTTATCTTCTGTAAAAAGAAATCAACAGGGAGAGTATACTTGCATGGCATCAAACAGAGTTGGGTCAGTTGCAAGAAAAACATTTTTGACAGTAAATTGTATGTATTTCTTTCTGAGTTGTTTACTAATATTGGGAAAGCTGATGATTAATATGAGTAGTTTAAATGATTTATAAATGGCTACATGCAATGAGAGGTGTTGAATCCCAAAAGCTTCATTAAATTTTTAAATGGTTGCTATTTGGGTGTGTAATTGCATGGTATAACTCCAATGCAAATTTTCCAAACTTTCAATTTTGAAAACCATTCAAAACGTGATAATTGTTAAATACTCAATCCTGAAAATTTAAATTAAACGCTTCATTATTAGACAATTGCCTCTTACTCTTTTTACTCTAAGTGCAGAGACATAAATTTTCACTACACCCAAAACATGACCTCACTTTCACCTTACCACCTTACCTTTGTGTCTCAATGCTTCTATTACAATTCTTCGCAGATGGTCCAGAGGTCATGCAAGCTAGTAAGGAGTATGAACGGTGTATAGGCGAAAGCATTGAAGTGCATTGCAGAGCTGCTGGCCAACCACTACCAGATGTATTGTTATATCATAATGGAGCACTTTTGACTAGAAATTCAAACAGCTTAAATTTTCGAATTCAACTGAATTCTTCAACAGACTTTGGACGGTATATTTGTGTCAGCAAAAACATTCTGGGGGTAGAAAATATCACAATCGCTCTCAAAATAAAATGTAAGTTTATTACAAAAGAGTATGTCGCATAAATATATTGCAATTTACGATCATTACATGAAAGAGGGTTAAAATTCTAATTAATTTGCCTTATTCATGAAAGTTTTAGGAAGAGTAGCATGATTCTCTTGATATGAAATAGTGGATCAATAAAGCTTAACTGTCATTGAGATTGAGGTGTAATATTTGGCTGGCTAAATGTTGAAAATCTCCCCAAGCTTTTCTTAGCGACAATTTTGGTAACTTTTGCAGCTTCTATAATCTATTTGGAATTAGTAGTTCAGATTCTAAAGTGAAGATTCAGCATCTGAAATGACTATTATATCAATTTATTATGCAGAACATGCTGTAATTTTAGCCCAAAAATATGGAGAATTGTTAAATTCTGCGCCATAATTTTTGTAACTCCAAAAATTGAGACTTAAGGCATAACTCTAATTAATTTTATAGTCACTTAAGCAAAACTTTTTTAAAGATCTGCATGAACCAATTAAAGAATTATACGTAATCTGATATTATTAATTCACAATCATGGTTACTGCAAACAGATAGGTAAAAGAACACTTGTTAAATATAGAAATAACAATAGTACCATGTAGTTGAGTATAGTCTTCGATAAGGTTCCTTCCGCGTTGAAAGATCACCTGAAAGAAGTGTTATTCATGTGCTGAATTAGATTTTAAGTATTTTTTTGCAAAATCAGCGCCTCAAAAACTCTTCGATTTCGCTATTCAGAATAAAAGTGCTATCTGTCTATTATCAATTAGAACTATCATTTAGTAGTTTTCTCTTCTATTACATATTTACGAAATTTTTATTTCCTGTTGCAGCATCTGGGAATGTCAGCAATATCATGCTAAAAGTGCAAGAGAATGCCATAAGAGTTACATGGAAATTACCACAATGTAGCTCAAATATAAAGGAGATAAAAGTCCAATCCAGGAAGGTTGGACAATGCAACTGGAAATTGGGGCCAGTAGTAAAATCGTCCAACAAGGAAGCAACCATAAAAGGGTTGGAAATTCCAGGAAAATTTGAAGTGCGGGTTGTTGTTGTTGATATTAACGGCAATCAGCATATATCAAATACTTCAGTCACGGAAGAGATAGGTAAGAATTCGCATTGGTGCAATTTTAGAGATGGCTGTCTTAAGCTTTGAGCCGAGCCGTGCTGCAACATGTCATATCTGGTTTGCTGTCCTTTATCATGAAATGCCAATGCTTGACAAATATGAAAATCTTAACTATTTTCCAGCCTTAATGCTTAAGTTAATTTTGGGCAAGCAGAGGCCCAGATAGTCGTGCAAGACTATATGAATGTGCATCTAAATTAACTGAGACATGCCAAATTCCACTTTATTCATGGATGTGGACTCTGAGATGCATGCATTATAATTCAGCAATAAGTTTAGGGGTACAAAATAATGAAATATGGAAGTATCAAAGGAAATACCATTGTTGGATTACCAAGTAAGGAGAAGGCAGCAAATCCTAGCTGATTAAAATTCTTATATAGCACTTCCTTTGGTTGAGTTATCTTCTCGTATGGAATAAAGTGAAAATCCATTGTCCAGTTGTTTATATGAAAGCGAGAGCATACGATCATAATTTGTCTTCGAGTCTGTGCTCAATGGGTTAGAATTTATTTGATAGCCAAGTTTCAGATCGGTATCTTGCTCTATAGAAAGATTTTTTCTAAGAGGAGTGAGATGCTTCTTTAAAAAGTGCTAAAATGTAAATTCTCATTCTCAATAAGACATGCAATTCTATAATTTTGCCCTTGTTTTTCCATTCCAGTATCCTGATTTTACAGGCCATACTATTTCATATTGATAAAACTGTTTTGTGTAATGATTTAGCAGATTTTCATATAGAGGAAAGTGATTTCAGAAGTACCGTAGACTAGCCTTTTCAAGCAGATTCACAAGCAAATGTGCGTTCTTTCAAGCTAATTTTCACGAAGTCCAACAATCTTGAAACTGCTTAGATCTGATGAAGATGTTTACTTGTAGTTTGGGAATGTGATAGAAGAAGGGAGAATAGAAAACAACAGAATGAGCTGTACCTACATAGACATATTCATTATATCTTCATAGATAATTTATTGGCAGAATGTTAGTGTTTTTCCTTTTTTTCTCATAGGCTCTGTGAAAGCTGGTGGGCAATCGACAGCTCCTGAAAAAATAGCACTGTACACAGTTACTCCACTGTTATTGCTTATGCTGGTGTTGCTTCTGATTTGGAATTTGAAATTACGGAAAGCAGGTAAAGAAGGCATCTTTTATCAAATACTTTGCTTCCCTTGAATGTTATATCGATGAAAGGTATTGCTGGTAACATTCTAAGTAAAAGAAAGAATGTAAATAGTCTGTTGATACTAAAGGACTTTACCACAGCACGAAAAAGCGGCAACATTATTTTGACATACTGAAAGCCTTTTTCGTCCGACACTCATCAGAGTATGTAAACGTCGGATAATGACCTAAAGGTTAACCGAAATATATATCCAGATGCATTTAATGTGTTAGGATGCGTCCAATTTCATACTCTGATGAGAGTCGGACGAAAAAAGCTTACAGTATGTCATAATAATGTTGCCGCTTTTTCGTGTTGTGCAAAAGAAAGAACTAGGTCATTAATTGCAATAGCTAATATTATACTCTCAATAGTTTCAATGGTTTTTAGCTAGCTGCTCCTTGCATATTCAAAAAAATTTTTTTTTGCAAATATTCACTGTTAAGCATTTCCTTATTTTAAACTTGAAAAAGGGACAAAATACAACTCTTTAACGTAAAGCAGAATTTCTAAAATTGAATTTAATTTGTAGTTCTTATTAAATGATAAATGTTTGGTAGATTAGCTGTTTTATCTCAAATGTACACCATCAGAATGTCATGTTAATAAAGCATAAGATATATCAATATGTGTTTTGTTTGTCTTGCTTTGATAGTAGAGTAGTTAACTTTTTTCTTTCCTTATTAATAGATGCAACTCAAAACATGGAGAAGAGGTGAGTTGCCATCCTGTAATTAATTTATTTTTTGTAAATGACATATTTAAATTGACTAGCGACTATTGAGAGAAGTGATATTTCATTGTAATGCTTAGCATGTTATACAAGACATATTCAAACCCGTACCAATGGATGGCCTCTGACAATGCTTAATTGCATAAAATAGTTCTAAGAATCCTTTGATCAGCAAGACGTGCAAATGAAACCAAATACTTTAGGGGAAGCCATGATTGATATGAAAGCGCTTATTTCCTTCAGATATACAATGTAAACTTTTCCTGGAGGAAAAGATTTTTGCTGGGGAAATAGAGGAATAAGAGGATGAGGCAGGCAAAGAACAAAATGGTTAGATTTACTTTTTGGAAATAAGTGGGATTTCCTTGCATCAAGTGAGATGAAATGTGAATTGAATAGAAATAGAATGGAGATCGCTTGCTATGTAAAGCCATCGCAAGCTGGTTGAAGGTACCTATCAACAACATCAGAACGTGCGCAAGGATCAAGCTAAATAAATTTGCTGGTTGGGTGCACAACCTCAACTTTCCGATAAACTAACTTCATTCGAGCCCAATTTTCCGACAAAGAGGATGTTCCTCTAGTTGTATCATCATTACAACGTTACCAAGCAACGTTTCCACTCGCCAAATGTTTCCCTAAGTTTGCCTGGATGGTTTCCCTAAGTTAGCCTGTTAGACTTTGATTACCTCTAATTTCCCCATATAAGTCTTTTCGGATCATTTTTCATACTGATGATGTATCTCAGATTGGACCGAAACATCTGGACTTGTCACAATATTTTCAACATCTATTGGTATTGTCAAAATATTGGATTTGTGCAAAAATTCATTAATGGATGTCACGTAAACATGGACTTCCTCGTCTACTATTAACCAACATTTGAAAATAATATGCTTCGATATGCTCGTCTAGAACTTGCTTTTAAAAAAATGACAATCGACAAACATGCATGCATCTCATAAGAGCTGAGTTCCAAGGGTCATCAGGCAAAGTTACTTAAGAGCTCTTAGCTCTTGATCTTATATTTAATTTGAGTTGATCTTGAGAAGAGCTAAAGCGTGATGCAATGCATTGTGGCAAAGAGAATGTTTCAATGGGAGTTAGCATTGTAATTTATGTTACTTTAATGTCATCTTATGCAAAGGTTATTGTCAATTTCTGGATGATGAATGAAATAATATTGTAAGATATTGCTTCTTGATAATGTTCTTATTGAAAATAGATCTTACGCAGAACTAACTTTCCTTTTGTAAGAGTAGAATTTTAACTTGTATCAGGTACTATTTCATAGGGTGCTCTCATTTTAGGTCTACGCCTGAAAGCACAGAAAGGTCAACTACCTACGTTAATCTGCAGCTACAAAATATGAATAATGAGATTCCGTATTATGCAAATGTGAGAAATTCTAGTTCATTGGGACATGAGCAGGTTCAAGAAGCAAACAACCAGTACATGGGACTAAATAGCAATCGAGAACCAGATCACATTTATGGTAACTTATGAAAAGAAAACAAAATGCTACGAAAATAACATCTTGATTAAGAATTAAATTGGAAACAACTACATCTTTGAATTAGAATAATAAATTTTTGTTAGACCAAGCATGTTGGAATTAGGAAGTAGTTGCACTATATTAAGTAGGTACAAGCAACTGGATGCTATTTAGATATGTGCTGCAAAGTTTCTATTGCTACTGAATATACCTCAGCTGCTTGCTTTAAAAAAGTCATTCAAACTTTGTCTAACGCCACGGGAAGTGCCTTTATTTGTAACACACGTTGCTGAAATAGAAAGAGTAGATGATTACACAGTATTGCTACGTTGTGCAAAAGAGTTTCCAACCCAGGAACTTTCTCGATTGAAGCAAGCGGGTTCTATTTTACCTTCATGAAATTTTTACACCCATGCACCTTACAATTGAAGTAACTTGGTAGGGGACTTGTGTATTTAATGGATGTAGAAATATGCACATATCCTGTCCTTTCAGAATTTCTCTACCCCATCTACCTCTACCAGATTGAGGTAGATTGTGTACCGAGTGTGCGATAGGAGGAAGGAACATGTCAATACTTCCTCAGCCCTTAGATCCGACAGTTCCCACCAAGATCCCCCACATATACAAGTTTACCTTTTCTTTCAACACCCTGAAAGTAATTTTTGCAACTTCATGTGATCTTCAAAGGAAAGAGCAAATTAAGTATTCGGGGTGTAGCTCGATTTTGCTACGCAGAAGCAGGAGGGGGTTGAGGCTTATTCTACGATGCACTACAGGAGTGGTGTGAGTTCTGAAAAGCACTATTTACGTAAAGTAATTGCAAAATGAGTCTAAGCTTTGCCTTTTCAGTTGCTATTGTGCACTTAAATTCTATTGCGTACTATATGTAGTAATTAGCTAGTTACGGCATGTCTAGAGTGCTTATGATATGTAATGTGCTGTGACTTATAACTATTATTGAGTTGATGCATTATAGACCTTTACAGCGCAGAAGAGTAAAGTTATGAGGCACCTAGGAAGCAATATTACAGTAGATCTTTTTATGTGCACATTATATTAAAAGTAACTACTTTTGTTCCAGCTAACACTTCTGAATAGTAAATGACGTTCAAAAGACTGTGTTATAATGTCTTTAGACTTTTGACGTATTATATATCCTTCAACTCACATAAAATCTTTTTCGAAGGCCAAAACATTTCCTATTATCCGCTACAAAATTTGCTAATTTTTGATTGTTCATTTTTCATTAGGCATACCACTTCGTATGCTGAAATATATGTAAAGCATAAATATTGAGCTTTCTTCGCTAAACAAATAGAGATGATTTTGTATACTTAGCATCGCACTAGCTTCTCCAGACAGTGCAAATATGGTCAATAACTTTGAATTTCTCCACTGAAAAGAGAATTTGAATTTATCAATAATATATGACAGAACTGTCATATATTATCGAAAAATTCAATTTCAGATGATTTCTTTCCGTCAAGCTTGTCGGCAAGAAGAAAATCCGGAAAATATCTCAAAGAAAAGCACTTAGCTTTACCTATTGAGTTTAGCAAAATTATTTCCTAGTTCGATTTTAATTATCTAGTTTCATTTGCTCTTTCCAGTAGCGTTAAGTCTATTGAGAGTGTTAGAGATTCCTATATCTGTAAGTTAAGCTCCTTTTTATCTGAACATATTTAGCCACTGGGAATTGATCATGATAATGCTATGCTTAATTACTGTACCTATTCCTTTAGTAAGATTGATTAGAGAGTTCTGTCCCATGGACTTAGATTTAATGTTTACCCGAATAACCTTAATTGCTGCTCCTTTCATAATCCATTCAAAAGCTTGCTCTCACTATCCAATCAAAGAATAATGTTTATTGTGATTTCAAATACATTAAGACTAGACTTAAAAGTATAGCTCTTTCTCTGTTTTGTTGATGAGTTTCAGTATATGCTTCCAACCATAATAAAGACAGAGAGCTTTCATGTTACCAACCTACGTTTTAGTAGGGATAATGTCCTTATTAAGCCCAATAAGGGCAATTGTATCATCAGCATTAAATGTAATGAGAATGTTAAAGTGAAATATGTGAAGAAGACACGCACATCATTAGTTTGAAGAGCAGAATTCAATGCTTCTGAGGAAAACGAAGCAATCTTAACGAAAGATGTTAGTTTGCTGTCTGTGCAGCATGATTTTAGACTTTAGCAGCCTGTGAAACTTCGTGTTTTTGGTGTATTGTAAATTCCCTTGATTTCATCTATATACTATTTAAAAGAAGATAATTGCTATTGTTGTTGTACATTTTTACAAGACGTTCCTTCTTGACACGGAATGCCTCCTGTAGGCCACACATCAAATTCTGAAGAGCAACTCCACATGAATTCGATGATAGTGATTTGCAGGCTCCACAGTTCAAATAGATACATACATGAAATAAAAAACAAGGGAATCTGCCTTTAAGAATTAAGCCAAGATAAGCATTTTGTGATAATATTAACTTTCTGTTCAGATACACTCTCATGCTTAGTTTCATAGGTCCTCAGACACACTCTACCTCAATCAAGAAAAAGCGTATGAATCTATTTGAGGGCCTGTTTATATATTCCCGGCAAGCGGGCTAGCCAGCTTAGCGAGATCTCACCAGATTACGAAATCAATAAACACATTTGTTTACCTTTATATGAGAAAGTGGGTTAATCCGGTAAGCAAGATCTCACTGATACAAGAGTGAGATTTCAGTAGGCGGGATGCTAACTCTCCCACACCAAGATTCCAGCCTGCTTGCGAGGATAAATTGGAATATATTGCACATGTGTTATTGCAGGGCACACGTTCTCAAATTATATAATCTTTCTTTTGTAACATTTCGTTAATTGTATAAATCTTCACAAAGCATGAAGTGTCATAATCGTTTTAAAGACGATCACAAAAATTCTTAGAGCAGAACTTTAAACAAACAAAAGTCACCTTACAAGGAACTGTGACTGAGACAACTACTTATCTCGGCAAGTTGGCCGCAGGTTTTCATATAAAACCGAGATCTCGTTAAGTGGGTTAGCCCACTTGCCGGGAACATATACACAGGCTCCAAGTCTACAAAAGTGCACCAATTTCAATCAAATTGTCAGTTAAGTATTCCTCTCTGTTAGCAATTTAACGACTCAACTGCCAAAGTAGAATTTTACAATTGCTTAGCTTAGTATGGATCCTTTTTTTACTATAAAGTTCGCAATTATACATTCTGAGAGGATTAATAGTAATTTGATGATTTGAAAAAATCAACCTACTTGTAGCAAAAATACCCGTGCTAAGGATGATAGCTAAAGAGTGCTTATACTCCAGCGTGTAAGAGTTCTTGAATAGACCTCTGTGATGACACATGCAACTGGTTTAGGGACTTAAAACACTCTAAAACGGTTGACATTAAACCAGCTAGTTTAGAGACTTCAAGCAAACTCTAGACTAACACCCTAATTTTGATCTAAAGGCCTCATTTATAGAAGTTTGTATTGATTTCATATATAGTTTGCAATCACTGGATACTGGTTTGGAAGTGATGTATTTATGATATTCTTATTAAGTGTACTTAAACCCTTGACTTGTAAAGTTTGAAATTCATATACAGAAACTCAGCTTTAATAAGTTATTGGTCCCATCCATATCAGTAGCTGATCAAGACACTTATACAATAAACTTGGAGAGAGGAAATGCCGGCGGCATTAAAATCCCTCCACATCACAGGAGTGAACGTTTGTATAGTCCAATATCCTGCCCATAATTTACAGTGACGCTACAGAAGTTGCAAAGAACGGGCTTGAAAACCCGCTTAACCTTAGTTGCTTCAGTATGCCCTTTCACTGCTTCAATGTGTGATTAACTGCTTTGGTATATGCTTAAATAAGCCCTAAACTTTCTTATACTGGTAGGAATTGTTGCTAAGCACATTCACTAAGAACACTTGATGGATACTACTTACCTTTGATAGTTATGCTATAAATATATAGCAACTTCTAAAACTTAATGTATTTTCATCAGGAAGCAACAATATTCACCATTGCTTTAATCTGTTTTATATTAATAAAACCTTTGACTCAGTAGTCTGTTCCTCTCCTAGAAATCTTATCTCTTCAAAATTTAAATGCTCGTAAGGCAATCTGTCCGTAGACTGAGCACAACAATAAAGTTCATTTGCAGCTCTAGGCTCTCTTTGGGCTCTTAGTTGAAGTAATTGATCACTGTCGCTATGCTATCTGTTTTTCTCGATGCAAGTAATGTCATGATGATGAAAAATAATGACTTTAAAAAGTCAAATAATATAGATACACGTAGGAAATAGTACAAATATATATGTCAACAGTTCGCATGCGTTAATTTGGACATGAGATGAAACAAATAGACTGTATACTGTGAAAGATCTATGGTAAGCCCCCCTACCCAATAAGCTCCCTCCCTATTAAGACCCATTTAAAAAAAATTTGTAAATAAGCCCCCTTTCAATTCAGCCTCCTTTCATGAATTAACTGATTGAATGGGTTGTTGCAGTATGGAGAATATTGCAAGATGAGATCACGAGTGTAAAATATGGCCCATATTCAGAAAATGTATGTGTCTAAGACATCTTGATAGCACTGATTACGTCGAAGGAATCCAAAAGGAAAGCGTATGCATGGAAGATATTCCACGATTATAAATTGATCCTGATGATTCAGGTGAAGCTGAAGACAGTATTTTTTTCAAACTTCATATAATTGAATATATTTTACGATACAATCATACACCTCTCTAATGCTAGGTAGTGTATAATTGGCTATTTGCCATTTCTACGTGTCAAAAAAAAAACAAAGTTAAATACAACAGAAGGGTAAAAATAACCACTGCTAACACTAACACTTCTACAATTTGAGCATATACGAAAAACAAAAACAAACAAAAAAAAGAAACAGTGATAATAAGCAGTGACTAGAATTCCAATAATGCGGGGTTGGTCCAGGGCTTGTTTCTGAGACAGAATATGTAATAGCTACATCTTATCGATATGTTCATGATCTTTTTAACTATATATTTTGATGAAGGCTTGTCAAATTTGAGATCTTCCAAAAATAATTACAAGGAGTCAGATGATTTACCCAGAAGTCCAAGCGTACTCATCGAGAGATTGATAAATTTAGTGTTAGAAAATGTAGGAGTGAGGTCGGATATGAGAGAGTGGTACTTCGCTTTCTTTCGATCGCTATTAATTTGAAGATTGGATTCAAATCCAACAGTCAACTCAAGAATATAGAGAGAAGTATCAGTAACTAGTACAAGATCTGGTCTAAGAGAATCCCCGGTAATAATGCTTGGTGATAGAAATGAAGGTAGGTCAGCATATAGAGAGCACCTAGACAATGATGTAAGAGTTTTTGCAAGATAGAGAAGGACAGAATTGTGGCGCCAGGTATATCTACCCTCTTCCAGGTAGGTCGTACAACTAGAGACGACATGTTGAAGCGTTTCAGTTTTAAGGCAGAAGGAGCATGCAGATGACTGAGAAATAGCCCATTTGCTGAGATTCTTCCTGGTTGCGAGGGTGTTGTTCAAATATTTGATACAATAGTTAAAGATATTTTTTGGCATGCTCTGTTGAACGGTGGACCATAGGCTGCGGGTTTTAGAACTTGTATGCGTAAGAATAGAACTAATAATGAATCCCTGTGACTTTAATTCATGGGTTATACGCATCTCGTTATCCTTTTGTACAGCATTTAGGACCTGCTTTGTGTTCTGATATTGATCATACTGAACATTGCAACCCAAACTTGTCTGTGCCCACAGGATATTAATTTCTGAGTTGGGAGATGATTTCAAAGCATTACTAATAACTGTTTGGCATTGAGAATATTTAGTTGAAGGCAAGATCAAATTGATACCATATTTAGTCTTTGGGAGTGCAAGGGAACTAAGGGTGGCACTGATAGGTAAATCCAACCATTGGCGAACATAACTAGATACAAGATTATCTAAATTCTGAGCTACCCATGTTTTACCAAGATTAGCAATTGTAAATGCCATGAAACCTTGGAGAGTACAAATCTATGATATAAAAGAAGTTTATTTTTAGGATGGCAAGGAATAAGGTCAATTTTACTCATCAAACTAGAAAAAAGATCTAATACTTCAGACATGTGATCATGGTTATCCATAGAAAAGTTGAAATGTCTACCAAGGTATTTAAATGAACCACCTTTGGCAATGATAGGAAGTACATCGTGATTTAAAATAAGTTTAGGAAGGTATTGAACGGATGAAGTAGATGCCTTTTTTATTCCAAAAGTAGAGCACTTGTCAACTCGAATTTTCATGTTTGCCCAAGTAAACCAACGAGAAAAGTGATTCAGTAGTAGCTGATTTTCCTTCTCAAGACTAGTAATAACGGCAGCATCATCTGCGAACTGAAACCAGTGGACAGGAGAAAGAGATCCGATGGAGAAACCAAACTGATTAAATTTTTGGGCAGAAATGTAGTTGATAAAAGTGTTAAAGCATAGATTGAAAGTCAATGGGCTTAAGCAATCCCCTTGGAGAACGCCTCTACCGACAGAGATAAATGGAGTTTGAAAAGAGTTTGAAATGATGGATGTTTGGAAATTTGAGTAAAGACTGCTGATAAGTAATTGTATGTGGTCTGGTATGTGATGATATTTCAACACCTCCGAAATTAGATTGTGATGGACTTCACCAAAAGCGTTCTTTAAGTCAAGTAACGTGATGACAACTGACCTCTGTTTTATCCTGGCATTGTTTATAACATTCGCCATTTGAGCTGTGTGCTCAAATGTACCACTAAGTTTAGGAAGAAATCCTTTCTGGATTTTATGCTCGATGAAACCATTGGTATTCAAGAATGCAAACATTGAATCACGTATACAGGAAGTAAATATTTTGAGAGGAACACTTTCAAGCGTGATGGGCCTAAAGTTAGCAGGTTCTGATGTATCACCCTTCTTGTGTATGAGGACAGTGCATGCTTTTTTCCATACACATGGAATTTCACCAGATTGCCAAATGATGCGGAATAACTCTGTGATATAAGATCGAAGATAAGGACATCGCTTAAAAGGAATTATGGAGATTTTATCGATGGGGCAAGGGGAACCAGAAGCTTTCATTCTACGAATGACTTTTGTGATTTGATGATAAGAGGGTGGAGATAAATCGTATAGTTTCGAGGGGTCTGCGAGTGGAGGAATCCAGTCAGGAATTTTGAAACACTTTGAAGGATTTGTGGGACGAAAGAAGTCTTGAAAATATCTAGTGCAAGCAGAGATATCAAAGGAGGGAGAAGACGAGGTACTGCTCTTAAAATATGATTTGACGTAGCCCCAAAATTTCTTTTCAATCTGTTTGTCATGGTCTATGGACACATTGTGTTGTTTAGAACAATCTCTTAATTTAGATCTCAAAAGCTTGGCAACAAACCTAATCTCAGCCAAGTCAGCATTACATCTCTTTATGTTCTTAAGCTGCGCTTTTAGCGAGGCATTTGTTAAGTCTTTGTATTTTTTATCGAAATGGGAGGCATCTGCAACCTCCAGGACACCACAAGTATCACGAAAATAATTATAAATGATAGATGTCATAGCGGACAATGTATCGTTAATGTTTGATTCCATAAATAGGCATTGCACTAGCGAAGTACATGTTAGCTGCTTGCCATTGTGTATCACTCTTGGGTAGTTTAATGCCAGCTTTGATTGATGGTAGTGAATTCCAATCGACATTATTGTGTATTTGACCAGTATCTGTATCTGTTTGTTCTTCGATTTCAAATGTTTCACTTTCCAGGCTGGTGATAACACGACAGCTGCGCTGGTGCATTTTTAAACCACGCAAACCGTTACAGACCTTTCCACAACAACATTTAACACTTGTACAGTTACTAACACGGTCGTTACTCTCAAAAGTGATTGAAATTGGTGTATTACATGGGCCTTGCGTGTTTCGATGGATCGGGTTCTCTTGGTCTGTTGATCTCAGCTTTTCTTTGCAGCGCCACGCATGTCGGCCTAACGATTTGAAATCACCGCCACAGAACGAACACACCACAAACAATGCAAGTAGTGATACCAACCGATAACGAAACATGTTAAATTAGATCAGCAATAACACGAAAATACCTTGATGTAATAAATACGTAGACGAAACAGCAAATAAAGAAATAAATCGATTAATCCTTTGGTCGTGTACAAAGTGCGTCTAGGCACCATGCTCAACGACGATAATAATTGACTAATATCAATAAACGTTAGAATTTGTTAGCAACGATTTTTCAAAGGGGGTATTGAATAGGGACTGCAAAAAACAGTTTTATGAAACCTTTTCCTTGAGTTGCTAATGTGTCCCCTCTTTAATAAGCGTCTTCTCTCTTAACTCTCCCTCTAATACTGCAAAAAGTGACTAAGCCTCCCTTAACTTCATAGAGCT
>WIPJ01000122.1:241422-268625 GCA_018155075.1 Cassiopea andromeda
AAATCGGAGATTCCAATGATTTATGCACAATTTTTGGACTCTCATTTACAAGATTGTGGCAAAAGTTTAAAATCCAGCAGATGCTTGTATCGAAAATTCTTATTAGCTATAAAAATGAACAACATCAAAATTTTTTCCACACATAATAACCCTTCTGCTACATTAATACAAAAATTTAAAGAAAATCAAAGTTGTTATGTAGTCGAGTGTAAGTCAACATTTCAAAAACTCTGGAAACAGATGGAAGTAGTGAAATCGGTCTATAATTAGATCGATCGTTTGTTTGACCACTTCTGAAAATGGGGGCAACTCCAGAAATTTCCCAGCGTCTGGGAATACACCAGGTACAATCTAACGATGTATGATGTCTCAAAGTGACTCAATAATTGCACACAAACCTATCTTTAAAACATTGCTAGCAGTGGCATTAGTGCAAGAACCTTTAGATTGTTTAAGTGTCCCAAAACTTCTCTCCATTGAAGCATTGATTTCCTTGAGTTCAAAGCGTAGATCTTGTTAATTAACCGCTTACTCATTCTCCAAGAGTGGATTTGGTGCTTCAAGTATCTTGCCACTAAGGGTATTGCCAATACGACAGAAAAAATTATTCATTGATTATGCAATACTTTTACTATCACTGATTAGACTCCCATCAACTTCAAGTGCAGCAATCTGTTTAGTTGTAACTTCTTATTAAGAACCGTATTGATAATTTTCCATGCACTCTTAAGATCACCATTTTGCGAGGCAATTTTGTTTGTATAAAACTCTGTCTTTAATTCTATATTCTTTGATTTTGTTACGAGTCTGCCTATAAGCTTCCATTAAGATATTAGATTTAAAATGCACAGCTTGCTTTTTAAATCTGTCTCGTACAACAGACTGTTATTTTAGCTCCTTAGTCAACCAAGGATAAAAGTTTTTGGAAACCCACCAAAGTGTTTTAATTGCTTTGTAGTAATATACTAATGATCTTTTTGGAAGCACCACGGATTTTTTTATATGGTATACCAAGTAATGATCACTGATACTTGCTTTACATATCCCCGATGTTACTATATTCGAATTGCTAGTTGTGGCAATATAATCAAGCAAGGTTGAAGATAGCACAATGCCTGAAGATCCCCGGTACCTGTCTCGATCAGCTGTTGAAAACCAAATAGGTTATGTAATCCTAAAATACGATTTAAAAAGGTAGGAAGATATTGCTCATGCTATCACCGTCCATGCACTTCAGCAAAATATCACAGTTAGTATCCCCTAACAGGATAATTTCTTTGCTCTCTCGATGTATAACTTGCATACTCTCTTCTAACTGACGGAAAATATCCCTGCATGCACTAGGAGGACGATAACAAACAGAAATAGGAAATGGGGCTGCTCAAACAGATTTGACCTCCAAGAACAAAGCCTTAAGAACGATTCTGGCAAGTCATTGCGAATAGAATACTTCTTAAGAATAGAAACTCTTCCCCTTTGCGATTCCTATCACATCTCTTAATGGAATAGCAATCAGTACTGATCAAAACATCAATGATGCCATCTTCAAGCTTTTTTTCGATAATGGCCAAAATATGCAGCTGAAGATCCCTTAAAAGAGTACGGACTTCATCAATATGAAACAATATGCTATTGATATTCAAAGATGCAATAAAAATTCCCTTCTTGTGCCCTAGTACTGATATGCTGTTGATGGAACAATTCAAGAAACCATTTTTAGATTTGGTACTAGTATTATTATCAAAATGTACTGCTGAGCACATGCTTTCAGTGCTACTCTGAGCACATGGAGAGGATGAAGTAGGGTCATAGCTACTTGATAATATAAAAATAAATTTGATTGCAAAGTTGTATTGTTAGCCCCCAACTCATATTCTCTATACAATTCCTTACTGCTTTTTGCTTGTTTATGTGTAAGACAATGCCTTAAGAAGGGTCATTGTCAAGCACCAAAAACGCTAAGAAATTATTTGCAAGAATACTGTCGCCATACTGGTTTGAATGCAACGTAGTGCTGTTCAAGTGTTGCTGCGCATCAATATTTTCATGCTCTAAAACATTATATGTTCTTCTTGGCACACGTCCTTTAGGATACAATTAGTCTTATTCTTTGCATCTTCTAAATTCTCTCCCCTTATTATCAACCCAGAAACCATGGTCGATGTGTCTTGCTTAATAATGTCAGCGATAGTTGGCCAGCTTAGCTTTTCAATTAGGGCATCGGCAGGTGCATCAAAACTACTATTTGCCACTATTCTGGCAGCACGATTTTGTAACTTCTGCAGTGTAAGAAGCCTGTTGTCCACACAGCTCCCCCACACAGTGCTACAGTAACGAAAATATGGCTCAACGATACCTTTATAGATATTGCTAAGAGTTTCCTCGTGCAGCAATTTCTTAGTATACTTTAAAAACCCTAAATCTTGAGATACTTAAGCACATATAAATCCAACATGCTCATCCCAAATAAGATTTTTATCAGCTTGAACTCCCAAATATTTAGCTAGTTCAATAATTTCAATTTGTGAATCATAAATATCAAAGGTATAGGGCTGTAACTTTTTGTCAGAGATCTTCTAAAGGTTTGGCCGAGACCATACCTCTATTGCTTGAATCTTGATCAAAAATTAGCAAAAGCTTATTTCCTTGAAGCCACTGCTACAGATTGTACAAGTCTCTATTAAGGTTTTCACTGAGATGAACGATGTTTTTGGAAGAATATGATAAAGTGGTATCGTCAGCATACATGGCAATGTATCCTTTTATATCTTCTTTTACTACCAAAAACAGTGCTATGCTAAAAAGCTTGCTGAAGAAAGCAAGTATGATAATAAATTTTAGAATATGTAAGGTAAGCTTAATTATAAAGTTTATATAATCATAATAAAAAATGATTAACAGCTTTTTCGACATTGAGTCAAGAATGATGTAGAATATTTTGAATGTTGTGCAGCTGTCTCTTGATTAAAATTCTTGTTGGCAAGAATTGGTGAAAGGCGAAGGTTACTGTTCTACATATTTCCTAGAGACGATTATTCACAACAAAACGAAACATTTATAAGTTCAAATTAATTTTTGAGCATTGATCACTTTTTAGGAATTTTAATTTATTATTTGACGTACCTTGATGACCTTAGCAGCATTTGAGAATTTTATAAGGAGAATTAAGAGGCTTATATTGTAGCGTTGAGAAAGCCTTCATTACCTTCAATCGTTTATACCAACATTTATTTGGAATAAATGGTTATATAGCATGCAATTAATTAGACTGATGGAAAAAGCACTTTTTCAGAAGTCTTGTCAGAAAATTGTTGTATCTTTCTTATAATGTTTCATATTACCTCTTTGAGATAGGTAAGAGGCGATATCACCGATGAAAAGCCCAATTCACCATAGTAATTTTGCATCAGATAATAAAATTATGACCTAACAATAGTAATACTTCAATACAATCATGATGAAGATGTAAGAAATGTTCAATGAAAATTAGAAGAATTCTTGAGGTTAATAACAGGAGTAAAGCTACCGCGCTTGTGAATCAAAAGGTTCATTGAAACCCGGATCCGTTAAATTAAAAAAGTAAGCACAACTTTGGAGCTAAGTGAAATTCTTGCTTAGCATATTAGCTCCGAATTCACTCTGAGTATGTAAGATTTGCTAAAGAGAGCATTTGGACAAAGATAGTCATTCTAACCGTCAGGTCTTAAGTCATATCAGTGTTTCCATAAGGGCTTCTGTCCTAAGGACAAGCCGTATCTAGGGCTAAAGATAAGTTATAGTGGTTGCATTGAAGAAGAAGGATCTGCATATAGTGGATATGCGATGTCTTTATTGAACTCTGACTCATGATCAGGAATTTGCACTGTTTGCTGTTGCTCGTGCAATTTCTTTGTCTGGTCGTGCTCTTTTAGTGCATCTAACTCCTTGATTGTTGCACACTCTGTTGCTTGGCTCTCTATGTATTTGTTACGCCTGCTGGGAATTACAAATGCACCTGGTTCCGCAAAGTTCACTTTTTCCTAAGCCAGAGTAATAGGAGATGCTGTTACTTTAAGAGCAGTTCTGTACAGGAGAAGAAAATGGTTTATTAGAAGCTCGAACTTTAAACGATTTAAAAGTCATAATAACGCTAAATCAACTAGAGGTAGCATGGTGTATGACAATTAAGACGGTATAAAAGATGTTTAGATTTAATCAGCAATTTGGTGTGACGAATTGCAAATGTATCAGTCATGAAATCATGCATATCAGACTGACCACTGCTACTCTAGACCAGGGGTGTCACACATACCGCCCACTAAAGCCTTCTATGTGTTTTGGAATGTTGAATAGACCGAAACCTAAAGATAATTTATCACTTGTACCAGACGACATTTGAAAGCTTGGTCCCTCTATTTCTTTGCCATTTTCTATCGTGCCAGGTAGGAAACACCCCATGATTTATATCAATTTTAAAGTCCCTGTAACTTAGCCATAGCTACATCTTGGACACTTTAGCCTAGCCTCCCTTCATGGCGTAATAAAATGCTTTATGTGGCCCATGGGCCAAATTGAGCCTCACACCTCTGCCATACACCTTTTGTTCAAATTGCTGCTGTTCTTACTAACTCCACAAAAAGGTACTTGTTCTGTTTTCCTAAATTTCATTCAAATGTCAGAAATTGACTTAATTGTATCAGCAAAGCCGCACAGTAATAATTAAATATTGATACAGAAAGACAAACTTCCAACTTTGCAATAAATTGCATTTAAAGCAAAGAAAAATAGGATTTGCAAATTTAGCTAAAATGTAAATGAAACATGCTTTCATTGTATCACCAGCAGGATTCAATAATTCTAAAGTATTTAGCCATCAACCACGGAATCCTGTTAGAATCCCAATACTTTCTACTTATTCTTTTCATCATTTGTTGTCCATAAAATCATTCAACAAAGGTTTTTTTGCTATTTTCAACGTTATCAGACTTTGCCTCAACACTCACAGTGACAGGCAAATCTTGGGTCATGCAAAGAACATCATCGAGGCTTCCCATCTCTACTTCTGAAGACTGGGTCATCTCTTCATCTAGGCCCCAATTGATAACGCTGCAAAAACAAGTAGCTCGTAAATTCCACAAATGAACTAAAACATAAAAATTAATGTATGAATTGATCTACAATAGTCACAAAAAGTCCCTGGGATGCTCACTAGCAATTTCGAAAACAACATAATGCTCTCAGGATATAAACCACTGCGCCATGCACTCTGCATATTTCCCCCTATAACAATGCTGCTCTGTTCCCTATACACTTGGCGTCAATTTGCATGCATTCATTTGATTCCCGCGTTTCATTTTCTCATAAACGAAAACATTTTAGGGGGAGGAGGGGATGGGTGTTAAGTGCAGAATAAATATAGCTAGAGGTTCCCAGGCTTTTTGACGACTATTTTACGTACAAATCGCCACGTAGCTTTCAAAATCTGTGAATTTCCAATCTGTCACCACTAGAATGGAAGAATCTTTTTGCCATTAAGACATTGTAATTGCAAAATGATCTTCAACTTTGAACATTTTCATGGCTTAGCAGCTAGTATTGTGATAGTAAAGTTTGAAATTAGTCGTCGTACTAGACCTTCGTAGAATCTCAATGGGTATGAGACAAGTAGATCTCTCATGATGAGAGTAAAGATACTACCTGTCCTAAAATATTTCATATTTGCACCGATTACAATAAAGGATAAGTGGCACGGAATTCGGAGTCAAAATTCTTTTTGCTTAATCACGAAGTAAAAATGCTATTTAAATACAATGGCTAAATATTATTAATTTCTTCTTTCGTTTTGCCCCCTAAAAGTCTCATTGAAACAATGGCCGGAAAGGTGTCACATGACACTATGATGTATATTTTGATTGTCATTGATTCTTACAGGTTGCTTGTTGCACTGTTTTGCAGTCGATAAAACGTTTTTGAACGAATGTGAAGTGAGTTATCAGAGTACATCTTTTGAAAATAATATCTAGACACTAAGTTAATCTTGTAAATAGCGAGTGAAAGCAATGAAATTCCTCATTGCATCACTTACGGGCACACACCAAAAGTAGCTAAATAAACTGAATACTTGTTAAGAAAGCAGCTATTTAAGTCTGGGTGTTCTATAGGCCCTTTTTCCAACTTAAGTTTCCCTGCAAAATTTTGCTTCAACTCGATTGTCCACCCCAACATAATGTCCACATGTCCACCCAAGTAACAGGTTTAAGTTCGGCAAGTTTCCCCTAACACAAACTGTTTGTAACAACACTTCAAGTATGCTTCAATATCAAAAAGAACAACTTTCCAGTAGGTATTTTCAATTTGCTCACTTGTGCATTCCTCCTCTGTAAGGTTTTACGGTTCTTCTTGGTCGCCTGTGTTTTAATCAAGCCTGGGTGTAATGCTCAGGCCTAAAGTATAGGAACACTATTGAAAACCACTATTGGTATAGCACAGCAATGGGTTTAACTAACTCAACAGAACTATGCACAGATATATGATATCACTTTGAAACATAATTCTAAATTGAAAATATGACTCTAAGGCATGAATTTAAGTCTCAACACAAGCCTTACATGTCACACTTTAGAATCGCAATTCTCTCGATTATCCTCGGAGTTCATTGTTACCGTGATTATATCTGCTGTACTGGCTTCTGCAAGTGGTCCATGTTAGTATTAAACAATGTCCAAAGAGTTACATGTTATAATATCGAAGTCCATTTGAAAATCAGCCAAGCTGTTTCCCAGTCAATCGATATTTTGTAAACGAAGTCTCAAACCGCTAAATGCAACAAAACAGACTAATCCCAAGTTTTCAACTTCTAAGTCACAATGTCACATGAAAAAAACTAAAATTGCTTATCCCACCCATCCTAAAAAAATTTTGAGTCAAAATCAGGACAGAAGTTGCTTCTAGTATATGCTCTTTAACTTAGTGAGGAAAACCGGTAGGATAAATTCCGTATCACTTGTTCTTTAAATGGGCTTGCCTTGCAGGAATTTCTGGGCAATTTCATGGAGGAGGCCAGCTGGCTTTTTCATGTTTAGAAATCATTTCATTTTCAATTAATTTTAGTGTGTTGCACTGCAGCCCAAACTTCATTCACTGCTGGAACCTCTATGTTTGGCTTGACAGACTAGTCCTTCTTCAATCTAGTATGCTGACGACGAATCAGATGAAGAGCCTCAGTTCAGTAAGCTGTTCTCGGTTGGAAAACAGAAAATCGAATATCGGCTAAATGGTCAAAATTGTTTACATTTAGTTGCATGAGTGCTAATAGCAGGAAGTCCTTTAGCCGTTCCGACTCATGTAAAAGGCGTCTTAGAACTACGCTTACCCTTGCGAGCGATTCCATACCATGTCATCTTCAGCTATGAAACAAAAAACAAAATTAACAAAAGCAAAACCAGGATGCTTGATTAACCCTTGTAATTTGCTTCTCTATGTATCTTCGGATGAAACTTAGTGTTTTGTAAAACCAAATGCTGTAGGAAATACATCAATAGCTCGGAAAAGCATAGACTTGAGTTTCATTGCGCAAAGAATCATGAATACCAAGTATAAAGTAAAATTTAGTGTTTGCAATGTGCTCACAAAATAGAACTTGACTGTTAGAGAAGCAGTGCTTGAATAGAATAAAATATCACTAAGATATTCCAACTAATTGGCTTCAAAGACTTCTAAACATAGAATGTTTAAAAGCCATTGTCAATTAAATAGTAAGCATTATCAGTTGCCACTGTAATTATAGATCGCATATTCATTATAGATAGCGTATCCATTATAAAGTGTGTGGACCCAATCCAAATTGTATGAATTTGACTGAGAGTTTCAATTTGAGATTTGAATAATTAGCCAAAGTAGCAAGAGCTCCTTCTAGAATTTGAACCATATATTATTGTGCAACTGTGATGTTCGTATGATCTCACAAGATGACCGAAATTCGTCATGTCGATCATAAAGCTATGTTTGGCAGTGATTTTAGCACAGCAAGTCATTATAGTAATGAACACGCAAAGTAAATTAGTTCAGAAAATTGATTGATTGCTTAAATGTACATTAGTAGCCAAAAGTCCTGGGATACCTTGCTTGCTTTGTACATAACATTCTTCCCCTCCTTCGTGTAGACAATGTTGATTTTGGGGAGAAGTACATGCAGTAACAGAGAAATATTAACAGCACATTGACCTCAAGTGACTCAAGAACTGCACAAAAGTGTTAATGGGAGGCACCATTGGTTAAGTTCTGAGAGTACTGTCTATTCATAATTTTAAAGAGATTTAATGACTTGGCATTCTTAGATACCAACTTATAGAAGGATATAAAACACATCCTTACTTCCAAATCAACGAGTTACTTTCCTTCCAATTCAACGGGTTTATGATATTAATACCGTAGTGAAAGAGAGCTTGAGTGAATAACAACGGAGAGTGCTTTCTAGCTGACAACAGAAGCATTTATTACACAATTTTGCTTTATTTTTCTTAGGAATATGTGACAATGAATCATTTTATACCAAAATTTTGCTTCATTTTCTAGTTAATCAATTTTGTGCTCATCCATGTATATAGCTAATTGTCAGTTCATGGAATAAATCGCTTAGAGCTGAAAATGAGAATGAAACCATTAAAAAATTACCACAATATATCACTCCATTGAGATCGCATATCATAATGAATCTATGTGTTATGCTAAATCATTATCATTACCACAGAGCTGAAAGGTTTTTCTCGGCAAGAAGTACTGCTCAACAGCACCTGATTACCCTCAGAGTGGTGGGAAGGGGAATTTTATATACAACCTCTAGGTTAGTATCTTTTAGAGGTTAAAATCCTGTCAGTTTCTGCATTGTTTGGATTATTGCTCGTCCAAGGACGATATTGTTGGTGACCGCAATCTTTTCAAGGAAAACATACTCACATAGGACAGAGGTGGAAAAAACACATTTGCAAATTAACTCTGACGATAAATATAGGGTATAAGAATAGAGCTTAGCATAGTTGGCATTGATCAAGAAAGCAAGGCACTAACCTGAGAATGACTGGCGACGCGATTTTGCAGTCAGTATGCAAGCTCCAAAAATAGCAATAAGTAGACAAATTCCAGCAACAGTTCCACCAATAAATAATCCGTTATCGTTTGATTGCACTGCTAAAAAATTGGCGGCAAAATAATTAATTTTCATCAAAAAATTGTTTTGACAAGATTGTTTGCAAACAACATAATGCAACAAATTTCTTTGGTCTTCTTGAGGGCAATGTATCTGAAAGTCTTGCTAGAGATTATCATCATTCTATCCAGGCTACCATTTTACTTAAAAATTTCAATTCAATTCTCAATTTAAAATATTTATTCACAAAGTTAGCCTTCTGCAAGTTGCACTCTAAGTAAATCTAATCTAATCTAAGGAAGAATCTACTAAGAATAACATTGATTTCAAGCCTAACAATTACAGAGTATAAGACCTATATATCGTATCTATTGCTGTTCTTCCATGGAGTTGTGTTTTAGTGTCAGCTTCTTAGACAGAATGACAACTATAGAACTTGATAACATAGGTAAGCTAGTTTACAGAACATGGATAAGGCATCTGAAAGATGCATTAGCTTGGTAAGTATAAGAATAACATATATCATGTTAAGACAAATATGACAGTCTCTGCAGCGCTTTTTGAAAAGTTCACAACGAGACAAATACACTTGGGCTTAGTATGGTTGTCCTATTTACATAGAACTTTAGGAGGAGTCGTCAAAAGAGACTGTAGTTAATTCGCTTTTGCTTCTAGCTGTACAATGCAATCCATAGCAAAATTTTTACATAAGAGGGGTACTTACAATGGACATTGAGCATTGTCGTTCTCTTCATCGCTGGTGTAAATGGATGGTTGATAAAGCATGTGATTTGCTGATTCTGCATTGATTGTTTTGGATTCTGGATAGTAAGTACGCTTGTAATGGTTATTAGAGGTGATCCTACAGATTTATCGGAAATTTTAGCATTAATGTTTGAATTAAATTGCCACGTGGTTGTTGGTGCTGGCCTTCCAGTTGCAATACATGCTAGACTAGCGGAAATGCCTTGCGTAATCGATGTTGATGGTTGCATCGAATCTGCCTCGTTTACAATTGCTTTGCCTGTAAATGTAAAATAGTATTTAGCAAAATGATAAACCTACATTCTTATGCTAATATCTTTCAGTAAACCTCTCATGTCATACATATTCTTGTATATTCTGTATTCGTAAATATGAGCTATGAATTCGATTTGTTATTAAAATGTGTCCATTCCATTTCAGGGTTTCTGAGCAACAGTATTCTGATAGACTACGTTACCAAATCTGTTAACTAAGTTTTAATTTGTGTGATGATATCTATTCGCAACCACCGGCTTGCGTCCATCTAACATAGAAAGATCAAGGCCCACTTTCCGGAGTGATCTCAAGTTGGTTTTGGATGCAAAAGAGAGAAAGAAGAAATAAAAATGTGGTTTCTAGGACAGCCCCAGAAGCTCTTTAGAATCACATACGTACATTTTGAAGCTGAAGTAATGACAGCTTCAAAATTTTGCACCCAATGCTAATAAGTAAGATTCAAAATGCAAGCTTCCGGCAATGCACATGAAATAGTTGTAGAAAATCATCAGAATAGAATAATAATTTGAAAGCATCGATTCAACGATGATGATGATGATGATGATGATGATGATGATGATGATGATGATGATAATGATGATGATGATGATGATGATGATGATTGCTAGCCCATGGTTGGAGACCTCCACGTGGTGGCAAGTGGGCACAGGGAAAGAGCAGCCCTTAAGTTGATAGCGGTTAATATTGCAAAGATTCAGAACTAGGGCAGATGTTGATGACCTGTGGAAAACTGTGCAACCAGGCCCCTTCAGTGAAAAGCAAACTCAATGGCTCACGCTATAGCTCTGCCTAGTAACTGTTGAGGTTATAGAGTGGATTGAGTGTAGCCGACTCGGTCACCTCTCTTAAGGTAGATTCACACATATTGCGGTATGATGCAGCGCGGCATGAGGCGGTGCAGCAAGATGCGCCAAAAGCGCATGGCTGTTGTTCACACATGCAGCGTCTCCCGCTGTAAGTGAAGCAACACAGCTTCTAGTAATCTGGTAATTTCACAGGTGTTTACGGTTCACAATATTACTGAAGACGGAAAATACTACTTCTTTGCTTTGGATAAGAAATCAGTTGGCAATCCTGAGGCTAAACAGACATGTCAATGAAGGTTTCACATAAAATATGATAGGCATATCGACGAAGCTGTGTTACATTCACCTTCACGAAGAATTTCATCGCTGTGCTTGGATTAATCCTTATCATTTTACAAAAATTTTCCAGGCAGTCTCTCGACACTATCATCTTTTATAATCCTGCCCTCTTGTGGCTTGCTTGCACGTTAATTTCCTTTAGAAATCGATCGAACTGCCTCTTTTAACTTGTTTGATGCGGAAAAGTTGAAATTTTTCAGCCTTGCCGCATCATTAAAAAAACGCATGGCTGATGACGTTGCAAAAGAAAACGCTTACCATATATGGTTTGCGGCAACTGGGTGGCAAGAGAAACGCGACAAGTGTGAATCTACCTGTAGACAAATTACAGGCAAAAACTGACCCCAGGGTCAGTCCTAGGCCCCTTCGGGGGCGAAATAGGAAAGACAAGACGAGACGACGACGATGATGATGATGATGGCGGTGGTGGTGATGATGGTGATGATGATAATGAGCCACAACACACCTTAGAAGCAACTTAGTTGTTCAAAATACTGTGACTCAGTATTGCTGATATGCAAGAATAGACTAATGCAAGGCTTAAACCTTTAAACCATACATGTGCTAGCATCTTACTGGAATTGGTAAAGTCCTAATTCAAAATCAGAGCGGAATGACTATTTTCGTTTCCAGCAATGACTGAGACCAGGTGCTGAAATAATGGGAGGTGTGAGACCCACAGACTTCACATTGGTGCCCCTGTAGTACGTGGTTGTATCATTGTTCATAAGAAGAAGTAAAGCTTCAACATCTTGGTTGGATCGCCCATGCAGTCCTGAAGCAATGATTTTAATATATGCTTTTGATTTCAGGTCAAGCTACGCCTTTAGTATATTAGATACATTAAGATTGATTTTTGTTTTAAAATAGGAAAAATTAAGAATATTAAGACTCTGAGGAAGATGAAAGTTGCTGCAATTGATCAAATTTTTGCCATTCTACCAGCATTCATCCGTTTCTTTTAAGCATTCTTGAGTTGCGGAGCTTGTTAGAATCTGGTGGAAGCTTATGTCATTGGAAATAACCAAATAGGAAATTATCCTCAAAGAGAATTCTAGTATTTTTATGGCAAATAGTCCATTTTAGATATCTTGGCTTTTGATTTAATATCAGCTCTCGTCTTCTAAGTTTGGATCACTATTGTGCTTGCTTTGAACGACGTGATTAAGAAGAAATTTTCTGTGCATGCTTTCCATAGTTTCCATCAGAGATAGCACTATGTAAAAATTGTCCTCCTTGTTTAAAAAGAAGTGTTGTCAAACACAAGCATTAAAACGTACTTCAAATATGCAGTAACTCAATATTGTAGTGGGGGAGAGGGTGAGAAAGGGTGATTGCTTCAATGTAGTAAGTGTTCCAACTAAAAGCATTATAACTAAGTGTAGCAAAGCTAGCTGTTAGAACACAGTTATTAGTTCTAAAGTGAATGGTTAAATTTGTTCACAATGAAATAAAAAGATCTTACTATAGACATTTTCCAATGTGTATTTTTCACTTATTATACTCTTTAATGATTTAGCGGCATCGTAGTATTCTAACTTGCAACTAAATTGTCGCTTTTCATCGTTGAATGTGACAGGTGAGATAACGAATACCATTGGATTAAAAGCTGACATAATTTTCCATCTTCCTGAATCTGATGGTCTTGGAACGGCAAAAACTATCCTTCCCAAAACCCTGTTATACTTTGTGAAACGTGTAGGTGCACCTCCATCAGGATCGCTATATGTACACATTAAATCTTCAAACCTACTGCTAGTAATGTGAGGGTCATATGCTGCAGTTATACTTATTGCTGATCCATTTTCGATATTTTGCTTGTAAAATGTTACATTTAATGATGCAGCTTCAACTGAAACTGAATGAAAACAAGTAACTAACACAACTCAGATAGATCAATTGCAATGGGTTGTGCAGTACAATATCATAAGTGAAAATACACCAAAATCATAAAAATAAGCAGCCAATATTGAAAGCAAGCAATATTTAAATCTAATAGAACTTTAATTCGTAAATTAAATTGGAGAAAAGAGAAGCATCGATTGGAGTAGGAGAAGAAAGTAGGAAATATGAAAGAAGAAAGTAATGGATAAACTTTGTAAAGAAGTCATCAGCTGACATATGATAATTTAAAAAATGAATTAGTGTGCGAAAGGTGAGAATTTAAATTTTGGAACAAGAGATCTCCGAAGATTTCTGAATCACTTTCAACAATTTGGCTTTGGTAAGTAATAGGTGCAAGGCAATAAATAGCTTTTTGCAAAGTCGAACATGTGCTCAACTCAAAATCACATTCTTGTTAGTGAGTTAATAATTTCATAAAAAACTGGTGACTACAGATCACAGGTATTTCGATAGCACAAAGGCACCACCTCCACATGTACAATGTAAATTTTTCATCAAAAGTTAGAAACACTTTGACTACATAAGTTTTTTCATCTCACTTACTCAGCACTACCTAGCTACATCATAAAAATCTATCCCTCGTGATGTCATCAAAGATGAAGATTAAGCACGGTGCTATTAGGCTCCCAGTAGTGTACGTTGAATTTTTCTCACCTAGTTAGAGAGGAAAAGCAGCCTCCTAGAGATGCGTCCTGTCAAACATTTTTGAACAAACTGTAAGGAGAAAGTCAAATGTTGAGTTTTGAATACCCTAGACGTCTTTTCACCGCAAACTATGTACATATAGAACAGAGATAGAAATTCAATACTTCCAACTAAAAAGATTGCAGTGACAATAACTACCAGAGAAGTTTTTGGCTGCTTCATTTAAAATAACACCAGCTCATATACTTTGATCCGACCTAGTTTGCAATTATTTAATGCTTTATATATGTAAGCAATATTTTTGTCGTGTGAATTTTGAAAAATTACGATAACTCACCATATGACCAACAGAGTAGTAGCAGCACAGTAACCTTCCTACTGCCATCCATTTGATGTCTGCACTATTGAGAAAGAAGCTTAATCCCTAATGGAAAAAGAAAGCATGCAAGAAAATATTATGTTATTGGAAATAGTTCAAGGAAAATAGCAGCATTCACAAAACACCGAGATAATGTAGTAATTTTATATAGGATAGAGGAGTGTCTACAGATATGAGAGAATGCTAAAAAATACCCAAGCAAGCTGTGCAACTCTACTGATGTGCTTATCGATGAGTGTAAAATTGCTCACTTGCTATTATTGATAATATAAAAAAATAGCACCGGCTTGTGCCTGAGAGTGGCAGAAAGGTAGAAATAATGCTAAGTAGTTATCTTTCTGATTCATGCTATTTTATATTTTTCTGATGAAGAAAATGGGCAACTGTAGATCCAGGTTGGTAAAGTGAGGGCAACCATTTACTCACATCCAGGCAAAGAACAACTGCTTCTACAGCCGAGGAAATCGAAAGCTTCTTGTGGATGGAAGCAAATGATCCTATCTTGTGTATTGAGAAAAATCCTCATTTCAGCCGCTTGCCTAATAGCAACATTTGCTTTATGTTTCCTATTGCATGATAAAGCATCTCCGAGCTAGCCCTTTAGGAAAGTGATCTAAAAAGTGATAACAGGTCACTGCCCCATTACAGTATAATTATAATACCAATTATAATACCAAGTCATTACATGATGCCATTTTTGCGCTTAGAAATGAGAATATTTTAGATTATGATTCATACTGCTAAGCTAACAAACTTATCCGCTGTTGTAGATACCTGTCAACCTTCACACTGCTTCGCTTCTGTACAAAAATCCAGATATAATATCAATTTTTGTGGGTTCACATCGCTCACAGCAACGGAGGAAAAACTATTCACTCCTTTTGTTTCAATCTTTTCACAATGCTTCGTTCCAAACAAATACCCGTTTTTGTGTGTTCGCACTGTCTTGTATGATCGAAGAAAATTTCTGTTTTTGTAAATATCCACTTGAAGGGCGCTTTTGTAAACCTCTGTTTTTGTGCTTTTTGTGCCAAGTAATGTAGACAGTTTCACAAAAACGGAGATATAGATCTGCATTTTTGTACAAAAACAGAGCATTCTGAACAGGGCATTAGAAGCAGAAAACAGGATGTTTAAGCGTTGTTGTCTTGGAGTCTTGGATAAGTAATAAATAACAGCAAATGTGAGTAACTGAGTTCTGACCAAAGGCAGCCTTAATGCCTTAGCATACCTGTCATCAAACACTCTATTGTAACGTAGTTTCAGAACTATTGAATGCTGAATCAAGGATACTTACCAGCTTAAGCTCTCTGAGCAAAATAGCTCTAAAATATGTCTGAAGTATTTTCACAAAATGCTCTTGGCTATCCTATCTCAGCCTTCCTAAGCCAAGCAGCAGAGTATGGCAGATGCATTCACAAGGAAATAGACACCGGGCAACTTTTGTGAGACAATATTCACTAGGTAGTGTTCGCAAGGCATATTATGTGATAGCAAATACAAAAAGTAAATGACAACTGACTTGAATATCATAAGAGTATCAATTCTCAAAGCAGAGAGCCTCGATGAATTGTAGAACGCATTTCTCACTCAAAGCAGTTTCTAGTTTGCTCAAATGCTGTCAAGAAGGTTGTAATTAGAGGTGATGGATAAGGCAATGTAATATAGCATTCTTCTCTTCTCTTGACAACGAATTTATATGCTTTTTTAGATAGTTGTATGGGGCCATAGAAAAACTGGGGTAACGCTTCGCAATCCAAATAATGTTTTCTGTCAACAGCTTTCAGGTATGGCTGGCAGATCAGCAATCTTCTTTAACATCAAAGTTCAAAAGTATCAATTTCCTTCTCTCACCTCAGCTAATTGTCCAGCTCTCACAACGGCACATCATTACAAGGAGAACCGAACCCTTCACTAGTCGTACCTTCATGAGCATTGATATGTCTCTGTTTTCTATGACTCTACATATACCAGACTTTACAGGTGTATATGCAAATAAGGGGTCATACAATAATTACGCAACACCCAAATTTCAAAAACCACGTACATCTTACAACGCATTGTATCAATGCTAATACCATCCAACCCAGTCATCAAGCAACATTTCGATTCTCAAAACCCCCTATCAATGTTTTCGTTATCTGTTCATATTGCATAGTACCCATTACATTTATGTAACATATAATAGCTCAATCTAGGCTCTAATGTGAGATATTGATATCACAGGTCCATTTGTTTGCCACGAAAGACAATATTTTTTGTACTTTTGCGTAAATCCGGAGACAAGAGGCAATATCACAACAACGTTTCAAAAAATTGGAGGATGCATGCATACCGCATTTTCTTGAATAGAAGCCGTGGCTTCTATTTATTTTTCAAAGAGAATTTTTGAGGCTTCTATTCAGGGGCGGCTTCTATTCAAGAAATTGCGGTATGTATGCATCCTCCAATTTTTGGCAATGTAATATCATCCGGCGGCACACAAAAAGCGTCGAATGTTAAGCTTAAGCTTGATCTAGTTACAAGAAAAGATACATTTCAATACTGCCTCTGCTACATAATAAAAGTGCCATGACCCCCACACCACCTTAACGTTATTTAGAAGTTCGTAAAAAATTGACCATATCTATGCACCCCTCAAGCACTACGTAATTTTTGAATGACCTCTATACAACTGTAAAAGTTTCTGCTGTAAGTCGCTGCTTGAGAGAAAACATTTACGTTTGCTAATTACACGAAGTTTCCATTCTCCGCAATGAATTATCGCCTCTAACAGCATTCTTTTATATAATTAGTGGAAAGTGGAATCTTTCATATCAGTATTCCACTAAGATCAGCTTTGACCGGTGCACTGCAACCAACAACTCTTAATGTCAGATGAATCATTTTGGAAAGATGCTTCTACTAAGTTCATTGAGATTTTTCTCTCATTTGACAACAGAAAACAAGTTGTAGCCACTAAGAACGGTATATAATTGATTTTCCGGCCCTTTTCGTTTACAGATATTGTCTCCAATTCTGCAACAATAACTGTAAAGCATGGTAACTTATAAAAGTTCAACAAGCATCTAAAGTTTAATAGTATGAAGCACAGAAAGATAGGTAGCAACTTACCAATACCCCATGAAAGCATCAGCCACAAAGAGACATAACCAATGAGAATCATTTTTTACTCAAACCAAGTGGAGAGCTAGAAAATATTTTTTATATAGGAAAGAATAGTAAATAGAAAAAGGAAGAAATCTGGTGTTTCCAAAGAGTGGTTTATCACTGACAGTGATAAGTGTTCCAGAACAAGCTTTGCATATGCATGAAAACCTCAACTGAGCTACTTATACTGTAGCAGTCAAGCAATGGGAGCACTACTAGCTAATATACGTTTTTCTTCTATTAGAAACATTCTATAAGAAACATGAAGATGAATTTAAGAAAAAAGTTGAGAAACATTTAAGAAGCATAAGCAGGCTGAGATTCAGAAAATTTTTTGAAAACAGCCGTTCCTACAGAAAAAGGCTTTGATCAAACGATAAGCAAAATAGAAACAACATCCATTCGTAAAAGCGCAAGAAACTGATATGTAACTTTACAATGGAACATCCATTCACATACAAATAATAGGCCTCACAAATATTTACAATCTTTTGTCTTGCATCACAGTTGCCTAATGTGAGCTGTTATTGTTAGTGTAAGTCTTTACTTTTAAATTTTTGGTTTAATATATTTTGAAGAAAATCACGCCAATAAGGGCATTGAAGTTTTCTGGTCACAGGACAAGGCTGCTTACGTTGCTACTGCCAATGCACCCTTAATTCATTGCTGAAGTATAACTGGAAATTTTTGATGAAAATTTGTGCATTAGCATTTCGTAACTACATTATAAGCATTTTACTTGGTAAAGTCAATTTCACTAGCAATTTCTCCGAGTTTATTGCCTATTTCTCGCAATTTTTAATAGCCACCTTGCCTTTCTAGGTAAAATTCCTTGCCTGTTACGATGTTAATACTTTTATCAACAGTTCTTATTTTCTTTGCGGTTTTTCTACGACAATGCTACAAATGTCTTTAGAGATAATACGCATCATAACGAGGAACAAACAAGGTTTTCTTATGTGCCTCACACCTACGCCATTTCAAGCGCGGGGCCTATTGTTTAATTCGTCTTTGGTAACGGAGTGCATAAAGCCGTATCTCTATTTTTCGCTATTAGATTTTTCTACAGTGAGAGCTTCGAGCAATCAATGAGATTACAGGAAACTTTTCCACCTCGACCTTTTCCGCCTAGTGGAGATTCGGCTTAGCACATATTTATCATAAAAAGTAGGTTATACATACTGCTTCATCGAAGTAATAAATCATCTACAATTCGAATAGACAGATATTTAGTGCAACTTCTCAGAAAGTCTTCTATGGTTCTAGAACGTACTTGTTCACACATTAGTTTAGTGACAAACCAGAAAAAGCAAATTCTCATTTTCCCTACCGGCAAAGCACTTTCTCTTGTACAGCAACAATGTACATACGTTGCATGACTACGTATTCAAAATTCAAGCAATAATAGAAGAAGCCATTACTTAGTTTGCAGTAGTTTATGGTCTTGTAAATGACGTCATGATTTGCAATGTGGTAATTTATAAAAAGCTTTCAGAATATTATTTTATTGCTTTGCAATGGTTTCCGTTCCATCGCTTCTGTTTGGCTGACAACTTTCACGCTCAAATGCTTTCTAGCATTGGAAGAGTGTCCAATTTTCGAGAGAATCTTGTAATTCTGAATTGTCAGTGCGAATAAATACTTGTGTGTGGCATAGGAGCCTACCGGGGGTGATTATTAGAGGGACTCAGGAAGATGGAGCCCCCTCTTTAAAGTAATTGTCTAATTTGGGGGCTCAACCTCCAAACGTTTTTATTGATCTTGCTTCTCAAACTGCATTGACCTTGCTTCCAATTTTCTGTACTGCATTGCTATTTCAAAATTCCTCACTGGTACAACTGTTGAAGTAATTTTAATTGTATATATATATCTTTTATAAGAAAAATGTTTATCAGAAAATAAGGTTCAAATTATCAAACTCTTAAGAAAATCTTAAGAAAGTCACGAGGCTCAGTTTCCAAAATTTAGTGTTTTATTGGCCAAAAGTTGATATTTACCATTATTGCATTCAAAATCTTAAAGATGAAATTCGATTCCAAGTATGCAGCATAACAAGCGAAAGTTAATTTCAGTAAAAGCTATGAAACATTTAAGAAAATCTCAGGCTCAATTTCGGGAAATGTTAATAAAATTGAGTCTCAGAAAAAAAGGACTGTTTTCTTATAAACAAAAACGTGTATATCAGAGCTGGACTAAATTGTCATGTCTTCATATCCTTAGAAATATGGCTTAGTTGCAATCATGGTAAATTTTTTAGAAGTCTCCTCCCAAGTAGCTACTCTGTACTCTTTTATCTGAGGATCTATGTCACTAATTTATTTTTGACCCCCAAATATTGAACCACAGTTTTGAGGAGCCCCTGCTAGAGTCTCAAACGTTTGAGGCCCTTAATATTGTTGCATATTTTGGACTAAAACATTCGAAAAGTTTGTTTAATATTACAAGAATTGTGATAATATTGGTATTTTACTATTTATATCATTATGACTTCAGAATATGATTTCTTTTGCAACTTCGTTATCAATTATCAGAGGGAAAACAATGAAATTTTCTTAGGCTAAACTTTTCATACCCCAATTTTTAAAGTTTCATTGAAATCTAATTCACACACCCAAAATATAATGCTCTTGCAAAATCTCAAACCCCAAATATTGACACGGACCTCCCCATAAAGAAAAGTAAGGATTACCCCCACGAGACGCGCACATACAATAGCCAAAAAAAATTTCATCAGCAGATTTTTGGCGAACAAGCTTCGTCGAAAAAATTTCATATGAATCCTTAGAATCTTGTCATTAAAGAATTTTGCCATGGATTTTTGTAACAGCAATGATGACTTGATGAAACAGATATTCTAAGAGGAATGAATTGCATTCTTTGAATTGTTCAAAGTAGCGTTCATTACCATAGGTTCCAAATTTAGGGATTGAACTATCCCCCCCCAAGACAGCTTCATGATATTAAACAGCCTTGGGAGAAATATGGTGTACCTCCTCTTTTTACACATACGGCAGTCAAAAAATACATTTAATACGCAACAGTCTTTTCTCCCTATCAACGTGTTAGGGGAAAGTTTATAAACGGCCGGACTTATTCTTTGTTGAAAATATTCTAAAATTTGAAAAATTTTGGTATAACAAAATGATTGTATTATATGAAATTCAGTAATAGAAAGAGTTCTTGTAACAGATAGTCCGAAAGTTTGCGACGATGATGCTTTTGTAGCGTAATTTACGTGAAGGTTACTTATTTTTGAAAGAAATTCATAGACAATGCTTTAGAAGAAACAAAAGTATACGAAAAATTAGAAGCAGGTATGGAAGTTTTCACTTATAGATTTATAAGAAACTATTCCATAACAAACCTGGCCATAGAAAGCCATTACATTTAGTAAGCCCAGATCACAACAAGGAAGCATTCAGATGACTAATATTAGCATACTGATAGTACAGCCACATTATGCTTCTGCATTTTGCTGGGAGTACGCTACTACTTTTAAATTTTATACCTTGAGCCGGTTCTTAGGTAATGCAACTAATGAAAAAAATTTCTTATAAATTTGAGCATGTGTATGGTTCTTTTTCAATGGTATTTTACTGAAAGGTGGAAAATCAACTGATAGGACAGAAAGATCAGTCTTTTCCCTTAGAATTTTGTACTTAAATTTACAATTATCTACAATTCATTTAATACATACTTCCCTTTTGTCATAGAATTCAGATGTGAATGAAATTCCTAAATGGAAGAGGAAATATATCAGCAGCAAATACCGAGAGGCCCTAAACACACACACACAGTATATACTCTTACAATACATTGCCTTTGCCAGGGCCAGGCGCTGGAAGCATAGAGCCCCATTTTGGATAGTGCTGTTGAGTTTGGAGGTCTGCGGTGGGAAAAATGAAGTTCACAGACTTCAAAAGCTTCAAAATGCAATATATAAAAGCCTCTCGTCAAAACAGCATGTTACTTTGCATACTATGCATTTTCTCCTTTAGCATTGCAGCTGGATTTGGGGCGTGTCCATAGGGGTGCAGGGAAGGGAGGTGTCACACTTCTCCCCTAAAATTAAGTTTGCTGGTAAATTTGCGGCACATCAATAGCGCTACTCAACGTTAAATTATTGATGAAACTCGAGGGAGTATGTCGGGAAATTGGATTGTTCGCGTTCATTCGCATTTCTAAGAAAATATTTTACTGACTTTTCCTGACGTTCTGGGTGAAAAAGTGTTTTCGAGATCCTAATGAGTAGGTAATACACAAAAACAATAGTTTTAGCACAGGCCTATAGACTATTGAACTGGATAAGGTGGAGGGAGGACACAGAGGTAGAAGTCAGGTTAAAGATGGATGTTTTGTATATGTCATATCTGTACCAGTGAATCTAGAATTATTTAACCCTTTCCAAAGGCATTGTACTGGAAGATAGGGGTCTGAGGCTTTCCCCAATAGAAATTGTTTGAGGCAACACCGTCTAGAACGTTGGAAAACACAGTTTTGCTGAATGAAATATATATTTCATCATTAATCTTAAAAGGCTGAACGCCGATACTAGAAGCACAAACTTTCATCTCATGCCAGTCTACCGAAGAAGAAAGGTCGTCTTGCCCAGATAGCTGGCATTGAAAACGTAGAATATAGATAGTGTGGAGAAGTTCCTATCACCTAACAGCAACGTAGCCTGCGCGTCATCTCGTGAAGCCTGGTTTCCACATAACTTTCTAGTGCCGGCAACCCACCGGTTACTCACAAGCGAATCACTGGCGATATTGAATTCTCTAATGGAAACACTTCATTTCAACCGAAGGCGACTTACCGGCGACCCACCGCAGATATAGAAGAAAATTTGAAACTTCTTCCACATCTTTTCAATTTCGGTGCCGGTGACCTTGAGAAATTTAAATGGAAGCATGACTGCGATAAGTCGCCGATTGGTCGCCGGCTGTTTCATAAGGTTGATTGGCTTCAACACTAATAAAAATGACTCACATTTCAGTTTTATTTCAAGACTCTCTACAGAGGAGAGCTCATTGCCGAGGGGTCATCTGTGAGTAAAAAGTATATGAAAGCATGATTTAGTAGCAATGTCGCCGGTGGGTCGCCAGTGGGTCGCCAGTGGGTCGCCAGTGGGTCGCCAGTGGGTCGCCGATATTTTAAAAGTTGTATTGAAACCAGACTTAAGTGGACAGACATACATAAAGATTGAAGCACTGGAATCTATTGCTTTTACTAAGTTGCAAACCGAGCATCCTAAACGGCTTGTGCTAAAATTGAAAACATTGTCACCACTCATATTTTGCAATAAAATTTCAAGAGTTCTCCAAGAGTTTTCCAGAACTTCCTTGGCTTTTCCAAGAGTTTGCCTGAGACAGCCTGATCAATTCTCCATGATTTTCAGTGTTGCAAAATTTGCTTTCACAAAAAATATCCCCTAATTCAATTCAAAGTTAAGTCAGTACAGTAGAGCAGTAGTAGAAAGTGCCTAGCAGCCAGGTATTGGGAAAAATACGCAATCAGGGTAGAGGGAAATGGGAAACATGACATGTTAAGTATTTGCGATGTCATTTCATTGAGAAAAACTTTCGCGATGAGTAAAAAAACTTTGAATGTATATGACAAAACCCTGCTTGGTGGAGTTGGTCTGTGGATCTTACGTTTCCATAGTGAAGTATTATATTCCAGTACATCCGAAATACATAGCATATATTTATTGTAAGTGCGGTTCTATATGATATAAAAAGCGGTTTTATAATTTTTCCAGAAAATGTTGGAAGTTTTGAAGTTCTTGCGAAATAAATTGACAGTTTTGCAGTTTTTCCACACCCGCTATGACCACCCCTACCCATATAGCAATAAAAATAGCAGTTGCTTTAGCGTACTTCACAGTCCCATAAAAACAATTTCTATTGCTAACTTCATTTCAGGTCTATTTTTCAACTTGCAGGCAATATAAATTTCTCCTCTTGATAAGGAGTAGAAAGCCAGTTTCGCTATTGATCTAATACAATCAATTTACAATGCTGACTCACTTCAAACAAAAGAATTTGCTTATATTCAAGGAAGTGAAATTGATTTTCGAAAGCAAATGTGTTAGGATAACTTTGTAAGCTTCTTTGAGTCCTAATTTTTAACAAATAAGAGCACTTGACTGGACTTTTTGCCGAAACCATTAACTTTTTTGTAAAGCAGAAATGTTAGGATTAATTCATTCAGTAGTAGCATTGTTGGAAATACACCAACCTTGCGAGTTTCAACAGATTGAGAGAAACTCTTATAAATTCAACATCAAAAAACAAAAACGACGTGAGCAACGTGCTTGATTCCTTTTTCTCAAGTCTAGAATGACGAATTTCAAGTCAAAAGTAAAAGTCTGACCAACTGGCTCCTTTTTGTTCATAGTTCTGATATATTTTCCACACTCCCCCCTCCACCCACCCACCCCATTCAAGTTGTTAATCTTCTTGATTCAATAAATCAGTTTGTAGTTCTCGAGCTTCTTCCCCAGCAAAAATGTAGCAATTCTTTTTTTATCTTCGCTTCACATTCTTTACAAGTCAGAGGCCTACAAGTAACAAAGGTGAAAGTAAATGCAGTTCAGCTCTTGGATGGAAATCGGAATCTTTATGTAGCATACTTGATACAGTAGCATCTCGGTATCATATAATAAATGTTCTAGTGCTTGTAACTTGTAAAATATGCTTGTGCACAAAATAACTGACTCAAATTGATTTTCTTCGTTGCATTTTCAATTTTAAAGCAATACGCTGCAGAAGCTTGCACTTTTATTGAAGTTATCTACCTATTCCTTTCCATCGAAAACTGCAGTATGTATGTAAAACACCGTTTATGTAGTGGCTTGTGATGGAATGTCAGACATCCAATGCTAGTATTCTGTCTGCATGTCACCTAATCATCAGTTCTGTTGGTAACTGTTGATTACACTATGTCTTCTTAAACCCCACTGGGGAGAAATTGATGTTGTGGCGAGAAGGACAGCTGGGTACTACAATTATTTTGTCGGTAAAGCTTCTAATAAAAGATAGATTCATTCAAACTGACACTGTACCATCGATTACATATTGGTAAAATATCATACTGCTTTCGCTTCTCTTGTTTTTCCTGTATGTAACGGTGCATAATAGGAGCAACATATGTGATAATGCAAAACATACTTTAGATTTCTTAGTTGAGATTCATATAAGATCTTGAAGTTTTGAAATAAAGTTCCTACTACTTATCAGTATGTGAATGGAATGGGATCCAATATGAGTGTTTTGCAGTTGCGTTGTCAAAAATTTACGATCGAAACATGCACATATTACATGAGGGTTCGTCACTATGCTTTTTCGAGCACTGCTGCTTAAACAGACTTCATTTCTTGACCTTGTATTTAATTTGAGTCAAGTATTGAGGAGAGCTGAAGCTTGGAGCAATGCATATTTTAATGGTAAGCAAGGAAGTTCAATGAAGTTCATACTACTATATAGGCCTATGCTATGAAGAGTCTTTGTGACCCTTCCTATTACTGGAATGCTACCTTATGCATAGGTTACTGTCAATTTTTAGCTACAGAATGGAATACAGTTGTAAGAGTTTTATTTTTGCTATTGCTCTGGTAGTATATGGATCTTCTGCATCACTGTGATGCATATTTGCTAAGGACTACTTCAATAAGCCTCCATCAGATACTATTTTTTAGCCTGCTCTCGATTTAAGCTAGCGTCCCAACGCCTCGAAAGACAAGCTACCTACACGGACTTTCAACTAGACAACATGCATACTGAGACACAGTATCATGCAAATTTGAGAAATCCTTGTGCGCTGGCATATGACCACCTTCCAGAAAGAAGCGAGTATTAAATGGGATTGAATAGCAATCGAGAGCCAGATCAGCTCTATGGTAACCTATGAAAATAAGACGAGATGCTGGGAAAGTACTATCTTAATTACGATTCTAATACAAAATAACTGCCACCTTGAAGTTGAATAATCAATTTTTGTTTGCCTAAGCATGTTGGAAGTAAGAAGTAGTAAGGCACGAAAGAAGCAATATTACAGTGGATTTTGCACTGTGCATAATATTAATTCCTTGTATTCAGCGAACACTTCTGAAAATTGGAAGATAGCATTTGATAAAATGTTTTATAATGACTTGGGACTTTAGTGTGTTATAAATCAAACAAATTACATGAAAAAATTTTAACAAGATCAAATATTTTCCTATTTTGCATTAAAAAATATCGTTTCAAGTGCTAACATCTCGTTGTTTACTTTTGATTATGCAGGCCACTTGGTATACCAAATGCCTATTCAATAGCATATAAATTCCGCTTGATTCACTGAACAAATATGCAACAAATTATATACCTAAATTGGCACAAGCTTCTCCTCATAGTACCCCAATGACCAATAACAATTTCCCCTCTCTGCTGAATTTTTTAGCAAGAAGAAAGTTCTGAAAAAAGCTAAAAGAGAAATATTTTACCTTTCCACTAATATTAGATAATTTTATTCCCTCCTTGAATCTAGTTATTTGCTTTTGTTAGTTCAATAATGTTGAGTCTATCAACATTCTTAGGATACCCTTAACTGTAAGTTACATTCATTTCTATCTGAATATTTAGCCTCTGAGATTGACCCTAATAAGGTTGTATTTAAATGCTCTACTTATTACCTTAATTATAGTGAGAAAAAAGTTTTGTCTCTAGGGCTTCCATTTAATATTTACTTCAAAAATTCATAGCTTATTCTTCGTTATTTTGAATATCACTTTGTCATATGCCGCTTAAATATGCAAGTAGGAGATATCTGTTATTGCCAAATCAAGTCGTAATTAGGATATTCTCAGTATTAAGCCCTATGAGGGAAAAGATATCGACATTCCTAACCGTAACATATATGTATAAAATGGATTATGTAGACAAGACGGGGACATCATTGGTTTGAAAAACATAATGAAATACGTTTGAGGAAAGTACAACGGCCCTAATACCTTATATTACCTTGCTTCCTGCGTAGAATCTTTTTACACATGAACAACATGTGCATCGTCTTGTATTTGCTGAATTGCAAATTTCTTTGTTTTCATCTATGTGTTATTTAAAAAGGGATCATCTTCCCATTACCTAGCACCTCTAGGAGAAGGGGGGCCACTTGATCTATTACAACGTGCTGCGGAAAACACAGAGGGCGGAGGGGGTGTATATAGACCCGTTGGGTAGTGCTGGAGATTTCTCAGGTCGGTCCTTTTCAAGCAATGAACAGAAGCTTTTTGCAAGTGGAGCAAGATTATGCAAATACGGGTATGCATTGTTTTACCAAACTGTCTGATCTTTCATTTACCATTCGTATAATTGTGGGAACTTTGTAGGAACTTGTAGATCCCATTGCTAGAGAAGTATAAACGCACCTCTTTCTTTTGTACTCTCTGTACCTGATCTACAGCGAATTCATCTAACATCAGGCTGAAAGTGTATATCACCAGTTCATACTATTACCAATGGAAAAAATACCCTATGTAGTTAAGGCAGGGGGGAGTAACGAGACCCCTTTATGTAACGGTTGGGAGGGATATCATCAAGTGTTGTTTTACGAAGCGATGCAGTGAAGGGGAAGGGTATGGAAACAAGCAAATTAGCGTTCCATAACGGATGAATGACTCCAAACAGAAAAGTGCTACTCTTGTTGTATATATAAACTAGACTATGTCTCTTGGAGTGGATTATTCCTTGCAAGGCGTACACCAAGTTCCAAAGAGAAACTACAATGAGTTCAACGCTACGGTCTTGCAAGCTCTAAGATTCACACAAGTATA
>WIPJ01000122.1:270008-281498 GCA_018155075.1 Cassiopea andromeda
ATCAAAGCTCAATGTCATCTTAGACAGCATTATCTACCAATTTTGTAAAGAGGAACTAAAAAATTGTTCGAGATAACACAATCTATAACATTAACTCATTAAAATTTGCATTGCAACGCTCAATTACATATTATTGTACCACAAAAGGAATGATATCCTACTTCCTAATCAACTACTACAACAAAACATTTCATATACCTTTCAAAAGCTAATATGCAGAGTAGTCATATCTAAAATTCCATATACAAAGTCAATGTCTCACAATCTACAGTATCGATGAAAATTTCTTTTTCCGTAGTTTCATATGCATAGAATTCATACTTATATGTTCTTTTTAGATTTTAAGTTATGTCAAAAGAATTCAATAACTATAACGACTGTCAGGCTCTCGTATGCACCAAATGAAACAATATCCTGGTTATTAATCAACGATAATAAAATTCAAAATAATTTTCAGTATTTACGCTGCATTGTATTCTCACCTATAAGCCTATATAACGACTCATTAGGATCATTAATATTGACTACAACTTTCGTTCTCTTTATGTCATATGTATAGAATTTCTACAGGTAAGTTCTTCCTAGAGTAAAGAGTAGCTACGGAGCTCAGTCAATTTTACGACTGTCTTGTGATGAAGTTTTTAATCTTTCTTAAATTCTTCAAAACAGCCCTTCTTGCCTCGACTGTCCCGATTCCATAAATAAATGGATCTGCAAAATTATTTACCATTAACAGCATCTCAAGATTGCCCTTCCACGAGGAGTATACAACATTTCCATGTATTAACTCATAGAATGATAAACATCCCATGGGAAACATACAAACAATATATGCAACAACAACGATGCTTGCAACAAATGCAACTTTGATTTGCTTCTTTCTGAAGTCCATCATCTCAGCTTCACATCCAAATTTTGTTCCTGGTCCAACTTGGGCCAGCTTCTTTCGGCTAAACACAAACAGACGGCACTGAATTACGCTTAAGAGTGCGCATGTTGGAATTACGAAAAGCACAGTAACAACTTTCAGAAAGTTATTCCCAAGGGAAAAACTACCTACTAAGATCATTGTGGTAGTTACAGCTCCACAAACTACACCGAGAATCCACACAAATAGAATGCCATAAATCATCCTTTCTCTGGTAAATATGTGATGAAGATGGAAGCTGTGAATGCAAGCCACGTACCTTTCCACTGATAGAGCAATTTTTGACAGACTTGAGACAACCAATGTCAGAGCCAAAGTGACGTTTAGAATAGTGCGTGAAATGTTGCAGCCTACCGATCCTCTCGAGATGCCAAAAATACTCGGTGGTATCATGCACAGAAATAGTATGAAGACCTGAAGTGCATCTGATATCGAGAGACATAGCATTGTGTTATGCCGCGGCAGTGCACGACGCAAATCAACGATTAACACCTTGATGATGAGAATATGAAAGGGCAGTGTTATGACAGTTATAACAGTTAAAAAGCTTGCCACATTGGAAGAAACGCACTTTGGAATGGGAAGACTGCTGTTGTTCTCCATATCTTGGAAACCACTTCCGCACTAGTTTACCAACTTAACTGAGTGTAGCTTGTAGAAAGATAGCAAGAGCATCTTTCTTTCATTACTTTATATGATTCTTGTACACCTGCAGGAACTATTTCACTCTTGATAGGTGTGATAAGACTTGAATTTTTGCTGCCCTTGTGAAAAATTTCTGATATGTGTTGGGCATTAGAGCAATTAACACATAGCACTGGTTTTCTGCATAAGTCGATCAAAGATTTTGCTGCTGACATGATGAAAAATGCTTGCATTTTACATACATTGGGAATTTTTTTCAGCTGCTTTTTGCTTTCTGTTGCTTTTCACAACTAATTACATCATTATAGAAAACTATGTTAAGTCAGTTTGATTAAATTTTGGAAATTGAGCAAATTTGCAGGCTTTTCATGATTAATGTTCTCTGCACTATATTTTACATTAAACAATTGCTTTTACCCCTTAATTCTTAATTCAGCATCAAATTTATCTGAAGATTTTCCTTGCAAAGCTTTCCTTAAGCCTTTCGTTGCAAACTTTTTTCAGTTGCGATATTTTGCGCATGCAAATTGTAGGACTTTGCAAAACGCTACATATTAATCAGAAATTGTTATTCTTATTCTACAAAAGAAGATAAGCTGCTGCGGAAAAGCGAATATAATGTGTACAGTATTATATACCCAAGCAATTGCAACTCAGACACATTTCAACTAACAGCCTTTCTTAGACATCAAACATTCAGTATTAAGTTAACCTAGTATCTTGACCAGTCCATAACTGATTTTATAACCTGTCTTGGCAACTCTTATGCGCTCTCTGCAACGTATGGCTAGGTTACGGGAAGTTTTCCCGTAGTACTAAGCATTGCAGCTAGGACTCTTACAACAGCGTAGGAGTGTAGGAATGGTGTCTTTAGAAGGGAACAATAAAATTTACGTGTAGTGCTAGATAAAGCAATCAGATAACATTGTTTATTAAGTCTAGGGACACGAGATTTAAGATGTAAGCTACCAGGACCTATAAAGTGAGTACTGAAAAATAAAGTGGGCTTATCTTAGATGTATCGTAAGAATTTATCTTATCTTATAAGAATCTTATCTTTTACTTGTACTAGAGAAAATGTGGTACAGAAACGAGTTAGTGACTTTATCGAGAAGAGTTTTGGAAGAGAATTTTCTTTGAAAAAAAATTTTCTGAATGAAAATTTGTATCTATTATTGATAAAGTCGAATTACTAATTCTTGATCTAGTTTGAGAAAAGCCTGAACTTCCTGCATCTGATGCTACACAACTATTCATACCTCTATAAGATGGATATCCCAAAACAACACATCATTAGAAGAGGTTTCTGCGTTATTATTAACAGACCTATCAATACAAAATATTTGAGAACTGCATGGATGGGGAGGGGGGAGGTCATAGGACATTTCTTCTTTAATTCTTTCCGGGATTGATTATCTAATTCATCTGAATTCGATTAGAAATTCGTATGGGTGGGTGAGGGACTTCCAGCAAGATTTAAGTATTTCTAACTTCATACTATTGCTCTTCATCATACCTTCACCAGGTCTTTGTTGCCTTCTGTTGTACTGAGCAAGTAAGATTCAATACAGTGAACTGGGTGTGGTAATCACAAATCTTAGTAATAGCAGGGCGTGATCTCGATATTTTCTCTCAGTTTCCGCTGGCTGGAACAGCCTCTGAGAACTTTAACGGCAATGAAGATCTTTAAGTAAGGAAAAATGAGAACAAACTGCAAGGAGGGAGCATGTGCTCGTTCATATCACTCGTGGCTACGTCGAATGGGGCTATAGTGGGATTCAGCCACACAAAGAGAATTCAAATATATTTTTCAAGTCAATGTAACGTGTAATCTTCATAAACAGTATACACTGACACTCAAGCTTTTGATCCTATCTGCAAAGTTTCCATCAGGTCCATCGCAAAGGGGGTGCATGGGCATCACATCCCCCCTGGAAATACTCCATCGGCAAACCTTGCCTTCGTAAATTATATGTTTTTAGGAAATTTTGCAGCTTGCAAACACAAAATTAAACATGTCTTGCCACGTTTGATGTTCCAAAACAGGTGCAACTTGCTTTCCTTTGGCCATAGGAGTAGTTTCTAACAGCTTCATCCACACCTCTGAAAATCATTCGACAAGCTTTGCAACTCATTGGCAATTTCCTCCCAGCTGCCAATATACCTAATTTGAGTGCATCGATTGTCATTCTGTGCAGCAATAAAACCTTTAATGCAGCATTGATAAGCAGCACATATCAACAAAATTTAGCTTTGTGCAACTTTCAAGAACAACATATATTGCTTCAAATGTACTTTGTGTCACAAAATCTAAAAATTCAAGTTATACTTTTTTAAATAGCACAAAATTTTAGACTTTGGCAGGTGTTGGATTTTACGCTCTTACTGTAATTATATTCTTGCGAGTCACAAACATCATGCATAAATCACTAGAAGCTCTTGCTTGTTGGTTTCATTTTGTATTCAATACCAAGATTGTCCTTGACTACTATCCACCAATAGTCATGCATCATGCTTTTATCACTGAAGCTTTTGTAATCTCTTCCATTATCAGAATTTTTAGACACAGGCTTTACTAATTTTCAAATTTTCACTTTAACACAGGTTAACAAGTAAAAGTCGTAAGAGATGAAACAGGACTATTTCTGTGCGTGATGCTACAAGCAGATATGATAATTATTTTACTGATATTGCTACTACCCTTCACTGTATTTTTCCCCTGAAAACATTTGCAAACTCATTTCTATAATTTCCTACAATATCTCCATTAGTTAAAAATAGATTTCATAATTTCCTTGTGTGAACAGCCCAAAATTATTATTTTACACATTTTGCTATCCAAAGCTCGATCTCTAAGCTCTAACAAACAATTTTTTGAGATTTGAAAACTTGTTGGTTTCCGTTTACATAATAAGCTTTAAAGCAAGCTTCTCAGCTCAAAAGGCGAAGAAATGTTTGAATAGTCTGACATTGTGATAAGCTTACTGCATGGTATTTGCTCAGGACCTGCATTGAAAGAAGGGAAAGAGGGTGTAAATCAGTAAAAATCAGTGTTTTCATCACGCGCACCCTGTACAAAATCTGCACCCCTAGAGGGCTATAGCTTCCCGTCAAGACATACTACCTCCACCTCTAAAGATGAAGGTCCACCTTTTGCTCCTCAAAAGTGATTGTACCGGCAGGTTTGGCCTGCAGGACATTTCTTCTAGGTAGGTGCCTGTCTTACCCTCTTAGTTGGAAGAGTAAACCCCCGTAGGAAAGTCCCTGTCTCCAATTTTGATTCTGAATGAGAAACAATCCCTGGACTAATTCAATCTTCTTACATGCTGAGTTATGTAAATAGATATTGTCCATAATTCCCTTGATAGCCAATCTGCTAACTACATTTAAGCTTGTCATTCAGATACAAATTACTTATTTAATTGGAATATACATATGAGAAATCTCAAAACAAAATCATTTTTAAACGTAAACGAAGATACGATATCCAAAAGATCATCAGCTTCTCTGTCCGGTGTACCTCTACTATTTTATGCCAAAGTAATACTCACTGAAAGATCCGAGACTTTTAGAATTTTGGAATGCAATAGTTATATGCTACCTAGTGCAGTTAATGAAACACAGACCGCAAAAACTTCATATGTAGTTGTGGCTGCAAATCCTTAAGCAAATATCAAATTGCATGGCCCATTAAATCATAGTCACAAGAATTCATTAGTCTGGAAACGAACAATAGCCTATTGCTTTAACTTTTCGCTGTTGGGTGACCAACAACAGCAACCTGCGAGTGTACTTCACAGAATTTGGGCTTTTAGTTTTACTGAAAAATTTTCTAATGAGGCTTTTTGATCAATGCAGGTCGTGAAAATCCTTGGAGGTTTTCGATGAAAATGGTTTCAAACAAGATACAGGACTTTTTTATCAAACCAGAGACACAGAGACTGAAGGAATGTTAGTTTGTTGTTGCGTGCTTTCAACCATTGAGTCAATGATGGCCTAAATAATCCTACTCTTCATTTTACACTCGCACCTCAGTCATAGTCTTGCAATCATTCTTTTAGCAGTCTTATCAACGAAAATTTATGACAAAGTGCACAGCTTTTACCTGTTCAAGTAGTGAGTTTCAGATGAATTGGAAAACTCTGGCCGATTGCCTCTGCGCATGCACACACATTATCCTGTTTCTTGATATCAGAAGTTATTTCATGCACAATCTGACATTCATCCCAAGCAACTTTGTATTGCAACAGGGAAAGCTGCTTAAACACTTGAAATAAATGATGTTTCTCAAAATATCTGGAAAGTATGCATAATAGGTTTGATAGATTAAGAGAGGCATGGTTGATCTCTTTGGGAGAATTCAACCATACCTCTCTGCCAATTTTTAGCAAAATATGTGAAGCCAGAAAATTATATCTCACATTTACACTTGATGAAACACATTTGTTGCAGGAAGAGTTAGTATAGATTTTCTCTTGCATATCTATGTGGAAATTCCAATTTAGTTAGTGAGCACCAAGCATTGACTGGCATTAAATTAGGAGAACTTTGGAACTTCAACACCATTGAAAGCTAAATTATGTGCATCATTGTTCGTTCTTCCTTAAGGTTGAGTAGAAAGTTGCAGCTTTTCTATTTTTGAGCTTAATTCACTTATTCATTAGTGGGAAGTAACATTGTTTTTCAAAGTAGTTAAAGTAGAACTACAAAGGAAAGAAACAACTGCCAAAGTACCAATCATTGAGAATATGAGGAAAGCAAAAACATTCATTAGAACACTTCACAACTTACTGGCCTATACAGGAGTTACAAGATTAATTTTGTATTTAAAAAAATTTTGTATTGCTCTGTAATCATTGTGCTACATATCATACAGATTTCATTGAAATTAACATTGTTGCCTAAAAGATAGTTTGGGGATTGACATAATGAAACCACATCCAAACTGACCTCTTCTAACTCTAGGCCCTTAGGGAAAATCTCCCAATCCACATCATTGCGCTTGACAACAAAACTATAATGTCCCCTCCATGGTCCTCCTCTCTCCTCCAGGGGGTCTCCAAACTGAACTCTTCTAACTCTTTTTCCTTAGAGAACATCTCCCATTCCACATAATTGCACTTGGCAACAAAACTATAATGTCCTCTCAATGGTACTGCTCTCTCCTCCATGTGGTGCTCTCTCCTTTATTAGCTTTGTAACTATTGAGAGACTTCCTCTTTCAAATAGTTCCATCTGCACAATTTAGTTTACTTTGATGTTCCTGTTAAGTATATGAATTTTTTGCATTAGTTTCTATTAGTGAATTTTAATATTTTGATATTTAATATGTTCAATTGTTTTGTTGTTCTCACTAAGTTGTATGCATTGAATTTAAATTGAAATAAACTGGACTGAAAAATGATGGACAAATTTAAAAGCTGATTATAGGAAGGCATTAGGATAATAGAGGTGTTACTCTAAAGCCTTTCAGATGCCTGGATAATAGAGTCATGCTCATTTTTTCACATAGGATGAAAGCAAAATGTTGCAAAAACATCGAACTTTACCATGATATGATACATTTAGAAAGGATGTACACATATCAGCTTTAAAAACCTACAATCAATGTGCCTTTTAAAAAAGAAAAGTGAATAGATAGATAAATATATTCTTACAGCTTATGAAAGCTTATAATGTTTACATTGGATTTAATGAAAAGGAGCTCACTTTGTTCTCATAATCAACAGTACCTATCTGATGTCTAGAAGAAGCAAGTTATAGAACTTTGAACCCATAAAGAAAAAGCCAGTTATGGGAATCTCTAATTTAACTTTACGGAACTGAAGGGAGATGTTTCTGATCCTTGTCTGCAACCAATTTTGTTCATTGATATATAAATGGTAAATGTCCAAAGACATATCTCTAGCATGTCAGGCAAAAACAATCATTGCAATATGCCTAATGCTCAATTCACATGTTGCCACTTTTCCTTGCAATATTTTATCTGGGAATCCAAACCTGATGATAGGCTCTTCCTTCAATATTTTCCTTATTTCATCATAAATAATAAATCATGATCATTAGCAACTACTACACCATCCTTACCCTAACTTTAATGGTTCTAAAGGTGTGAACTTCCTTTCTTTACTTTCACAATTTAAAGCACATGAAAAACATGAGAAATAATGGTCAATAAAATCACCCACATGCATTTATTGCACCGCAAAAGCTACTAGAGGGTGTCTGCAAAATCTGGAAAATAGATTTCTCTGGTATTTCCATGATAGATACCCCCTTTTCCCTCGTATTTCATTGCAAGTATTATCCAATAGCAGAAAAATTATTGGAGTGCATCCCAAATGACCCCTAAATCAAACTATCGAGCAGAGCAGAGAAGAAACATTACATTAGCAAATTTGAAATATTTAAATTCTGGTACTCCGTTGACCTTTCAACCATATATATTTCACAGAATTGATTATGACACACGTATGAAAAAGATAACTTAAGTGTTGTCCCATCTTGGATGTCACTGAAAGGGGTCGGTGTCATTCATTAAGCAATCAATCTTTAATACAATTTGCAAAACAAAATAAAATTTTTGCAGGGTCATGTTTCCCTAACATTGCAAAAAGGACCAAATTTCCTTGACATCTTTATGAGGGAATAGATTTCTCTGACATGGCAAACACCTTGAAGTAGTAGCTCCCTGTCTTTCTAGACCTCTCTCTAATAAGCCCCTTGATATAACATTTGTTACAATAAGGCCACTTTTCTATTTAACCTCTCCTAAGTTATCAGGATGGAAACTGGAACTGAGGAATAAAATACCATGGCACAATGCGCAGCCTATGTAACAATATAATTCACTTGAGAGAACTTTACAATTCTAATTACTTTGTGTTTTCCACAAGATTTGTAGGAAGAGCAGCGAGAATCTTTCGATGTACAATATTCCATCAATTTAAGTTATGGCTGATCTCCATTAAAGCGAAGTAAATCGAATATTCTAGCAACTGCTAACACTCATTTTCAATATATCCATTTTTTCGCGAGATTTTTGCGCTATCGCCAGTCAATGAGTAGATTAGCTTATTTGGCAGAGAGGGATAGAGCTTGTCTTGCATGTTGCTCTGCTATAGCTTAAGATAAGGGCTAGAAGTAACACAAGAGAATAATATTGGATTTCGTGAACGCAAAGCCAAAGGTGAGTTAATTATTTTGTTCTCTGTCACTACTTTTGAATAAAATATTTGTACTTGAGTACATTCTGAGTCTCAGTTTCTTAGTTGACCGGCTGATGTGGGTAGTGGATAATCATCAAAAAGTGAAATTGCTTCGAATAAACTGGGTTCAGCTCAACCAAAATACTTTTCATAGTTTGCTTGGTGCTAGGCCGTTACTTCCAAGCTCTTGGTTTATGAAGTAGAGATAGCATCTTTTGTGTCATTTCATGCCTATTGTGAGCGATCGATGAAAAGTTCAATAAAGCTCAACTTCTGGGCTTTCACCAGAGATTGCTCGTTATGCCGAAAGGAATTGAAGTGTGCATGCTCAATCTCAGTTTTCGCCAGTTGTCGCAGGAATTTGCTCTAATAGAGATAGGCCTTTAAATGTCATTTGAGTGTAATACTCGATGGGCTAAGTGTACACCAATTCATAGACCTTGCCTGAGCAATGATCTCAAAAGATTTGGCAACTTTGACTGCTTCTACTTTTATTTCGCAATAGATGACTCTGATATTTGTTTTGATATAAAAGCATGGCACCCATACTCGTTTGGAATGCTGCCACTGAGCATGGGGTATAAAGCAATTTTAAGAAAAAAATTAGATTTCTTCAATGGTTTTATATTGAACAGCCAAAAACTATACTTCTTTTGATCAACAGCTATAAAAGATAGAGAGAGTTATAAAATTATGATATTACATCAGAGATAAGTGAAGTATAAGCTGAATTTAAAAAATTATGCTTCAAATTAAATTAATGAATAGCTTTCTGATTACTGCGCAATATCTATCTGTCACTCCAAAAAATGAAGCCTTCAGTAAAGCTCTAATTACTTTTACAGTCGCACATACAGAACTGTTTTAAAGATCTGTATAGAAATACTTGAGATCAGTAATGGAACTGAGCTTATTCTTGCACATTCATGGCTTCTGCAGCGTTGCAACGTAGAACGCCAAGAGAACATTTGCTAACTATTCCAATGACGATAGTTAAGTGTAGAAGAGTATAGTCTTTGAGAAGCCTCTTTCCACTTTCAAAGGTCACTTGAAGAAAATTATTATCCATAGCTTTCATTCAGTATTGTTATTTGCAGCATCTGAAAACGTCAGCAATATCGCGTTGAAGGTGAAAGACAGTACTTTAAGAGATTATGTAGCTCAAATATAAAAGAGATTTAAAGTCCAATACAGAAGGACCGAAAAATCCACCTGGAAATCGGGGCCAGCAGTAAAAACCTCCAGAATGGAAGTAACAATATCAGGGTTGGAAACTCCAGGTGAATTTGAAGTGCGAGTTGTTGTCGTTGACATTAAGGGCTATCGGCATATCACAAAATCTTTAGGCTCAGTGCAGATAGGTAATAATTTCCAATGGTGCAGTTCTAAAGGCTATAATAAGCTTAGGGAAAAGGCAGAATCTTCTAGCATGAAGTGACAATACATTGTTTTGTTGTTTGCTTGCTGGAGAGCTCTCAGGTCAGCCTTTCTCAAGCAATCAAAAAACGCTTTTTTCAGCTGGAGCAAGCTCTCCCTCTAGCAAATACATTCACGCAAGCTTTAATGCAAATACGGGCATGCTTCTATTACCAAAATGCCTGATCTTTCATTTGCCATTCGTATAATTGGGGGAGCTTGGTAGGAACTTATGGCTCTAATAACTGGAGAAGTATACACGTACCTCTTTCTTTTGTACTCTCTGTACCTGGTCTACTGCTATTTCATTTGACATTATCACGCATCACAAACTTTAACTCCACAAACAGCTTCACGAGCCTTGAAGTTGAACCAGAAAAACAACATATTTCAAGCTTACACTCAAAACGGGATGACTATCATCATCCTAGGCGTCACAACGAAGCTTTAAAAGTTCTTACTGTAAACGTAAATCATATTTTAGCAAAACGAGTAGAACTGCTGCATTTTTTAGTAGACAACAGCATCGACATTATGATTGCCTGTGAGACAAAAATCGATGAAAATATATGTGATGCTGAACTAGGATTGGAACATTTTGATATATATAGAAAAGATCGAAATATTCACGGAGGAGGTGTTCTTGTTGCAGTAAAGAAACAATTAAAATCTAGAAAATTAGAAATAACAGGGACTGAATGTGAGTTTGTTTGTGTTAAACTGATGGTTGAAAATACGAGACCAGTTGTCATTTGTGCCTTTTACCGACCACCATCTTCTACCCTCGAAGTAATGGAAAATTTGAAAGACTCGTTAATGCAAGTGCTTGCATACAGGAATGTTACTCTTCTTCTAAGCGATGATTTTAATTTACCGGATATCGACTGGGAAGCAAATGCAATAAAAGACAATCCTTTACACCAGAGAGAGTCTAGGTCGTTTTTGGAAACTGTTTCAGAGCTAGGTTTAAAGCAGTTTGTTCATTTCCCAACAAGGGGAGATAATATACTTGACCTGATTTTGTCCAACAAGGAATTTAGTGTACGTGATGTGCTACCGTGTCCCGGCGTTTCAGACCACGAAATGACAATATACGATTTTCATGTAAATGCAGAAAAAATTGCTAACAGAACAAGGAAGGTTTACCTATATCATAAAGCTGACCTAATTAGTCTTAGAAATTTTTTGCAAAATGCATACATTTATTTTAAAGTACATGCCTCATCTATGAATGTTGAGACCCAATGGGTATACTTCAAAAATAAGCTATTCGAAGCTGTCGATAAATTTGTT
>WIPJ01000122.1:317520-385601 GCA_018155075.1 Cassiopea andromeda
ATACATACATAGGAAGTATAATAGGTACTATATGAATTCACCTACGATGAACTATCAAAGAGTGTTTAATTTATGAGTTAGCACCTCTATTCACAAAGGAATCCAGCCTGGGCGTAGTGCAAACTTTTATGGGCCGGGAAAATCCTAATTTTAGGGGTGCACTACACTTATAATATGCTAGAAATGATTGCCACGAAGACAATTGGGGGTCTTAGTTCATTTGCGTTTTCTATAATATACGATGCCACAAACGGCAAAAGCTTAAAAAGGAAAATTCCTACGGGTCAACAAGGAAAGCTTCGAGGAGCCTAACGGGAAATTTCCCGAGTTCCATAAAACAACGTTAGATACAAAAGAATGGCTACAAAACGCGATCATTAAATCGAACTACTGATAATCCGGATAGAGGAATAATTTGACAGCTGAGGAATGTCACAGTCTTCAACTTTTACCTGAAATGATGTATTTTTACTACTTTCTATGTTAATGCATGCATTTTCCATGCAATGATGAGCACAGAGAGTGTATAACTCACAAAATGTGCGATTCAACAAACACGGCTTTCAAAAACTAATGTGTGTCGTGCTGTAACTTAAATAATGCTTGGATTGCAATGTTGTATAGCCACTATTTGAACAAAGGCCAATGTTATTTCAAGCAACCCAATCTCTCTCCCACCTTCAAGTAGGCGTTTCAAAGCTGATCCTTGAATGACTTCAATGGCACCTCATTAGTTCATCTTCCTCGGATTCGTCATCCGATTCCTCGTACTTATAAGTCATTTTTGCCTTTCCTTTCCTAGTCCATCCCAGAAAAGATGTATCCTCCTTGTAGTTTTTCAGCCTCGACATCTTTAAATGAGTTTCTTGTTTATCAAGTTGACCGGCAAAATTAAATAAACATGTCATTTCGCCATACAGTTTCCTGGCCTCTTGTTCATTAGAGCAAATGAAAGCATTACAAAAGATGTCTTCCTGTCGTCTACATATAAATGCAAATACGTCTGGGTGTTGCTCACTGACAAAGCAAAATGCTATTTCAGCTAATCTAAACCTTGTTATCAATTTCCTATCTGTAGTTAATAAATCAACCCCATTTTCAACAGACATTGCTAGAATGGCGATGGTAGGCCGTACAGAGAAACTTCTTTCTACCGCTTTCATACATGATTCGTCATCCATATCCTCCATTTGTTGTCCTTTGTTCGTGAGACAGCCCAGTCGAAATTCTTTTACAGAGCCAACTTTATTGAAAGTCATCTTTGGCTTACAGTAATTGAACAAACATGCACCTTCATAAACACTGTTCGATGAGCATTGGTCGTAATTGCCGGTTCATACTCTCTTCCCTTCATCAACATTGAAAATTTGGGTTACAACTACAAAGACAGTCCTGTCTCGCGGTTCACCACAAAACTATTTGAAGCATCTTCATGTTTACAGCTCAGCAGTAGTCAGTGTACACCTTTATAGATTATGGAAAGCTTCCAATCCCGGACGAAAAATCTGAATGCTGATTACCCAGAAAAATATGACACATTGTGCTTGACTCAACGTTGATATTAAGAAATAGGATGCAATGAGTTTAATATTAATTCCATTATAAATAATGAAAGCCATGAGTAAACAGATGCATTAACGTATGAAAATCGAAGATAACAATGGGAAAACCAGTATCTTATGTCAAAATCTTAAGCAAGACCTTAAGCGATTATTGCATAACATCATCATTAAACTAGTCAACAAATTTTCACTTCCTTTACTCATCAGGGAGCTAAATATTGGTAACCAGATGGATTGCTACGCTGATTTCAGATTTGCAATTAGTTTTTCTCTTACATAACACAAAACGAAAGATTTATCCACGTAAAAATTGATCTAACAATGAATCTGCATGAATGTAAAATATTTGAACAGCAGTAAATATAAGTCATTTCCCAAGCCCTCTCCATGCGGTGATGAGAAAGAAGAAACAACTTTGGTCGTGCTGCTGAATATATTTTATGAATCAAATGTAACCATGGGCTTAAATTTAGGGGGGCTGTAAAAATTTCTGCTCAATAAGCAAAGAGATCAGGAAAGCAATCCGGACCACGTTTCATGAAAATTTGACTGCTGGACAGTGGCTTAGCGCCATGGTATTCAAGGTACTAACTGAGTACCCTACCATTTTAAGAAAAAATAAAAAAACTACAATTATAATGGTTACTGAATTGGCAATTGTTGCTGTTTCGGCCTTTTATCTCTTCTAAACGTCAATATAGTGAACGCTAAAGAATTTCATGCTAAACTTAAATCTGTCACAAATACGCAGTGAATACCTTGGACGGTGCTCAAGCAATGAAAATACCCCATTTTAATCAATAAATTCCTCATTAATCAGCGAAAACAATGGGATTGGACGAAGTGCTTTTTCCTGCGTCCAGCCTCAGTTAGTGATTAAGCAACAGTCAACAGTCGTAGTCTCACTTCCAAATTAATAAAAGCGAGCATGTCGGCGGTCGAAAAGGATGGGAAAGTATTTATGGAAGACATAAAAGAGAGTTCTGTAGTTATGCATTTTTCAGTAAACAATCAATAATTCCACTCTTGAGCCATTTTACTGGTAATAGTAATTGTGAAGACCATTGAAAGGTAAGTTATTCATTAGCCTAAGGCGCCTTGGGCCAGTTTATTCACCGTATGAATCTCTCTCCTTGGTTAGGAAAGGCACTATAATGTGTATTTTTCCTTAATTGGTGAATGCTAATAGATTTCAAACAGCTCCCTCGACTTTTCAAATTAATTGAACTTTTAAAGTTTGAAACATGTGTGTACTGTTAAGTTCATATTTTTGACAAAGTCATTTTCTACTACTTCCGTTGTGATGCGTACTTCCTGTTATCCGATAAAACAACCTTCAATACAGGGTGTTTACTACACAACCTGTTTTGTCATATTTGTGCTCATGCTCAAAGAGCCTCACCCAGTCACACCAAGCCACACCCAAAAAGCTTATAGAAACTTATGATAGAATACCCAGTCGAAGAGGTCATGCTACGCCATTGCTGCAGGACTCAGCCCTGGTAAACCATTGTACATTCCATGTTGATCTTACGACGTACATTTGTCTTACTATTCTGTTACTACGCCATAGCAGAGCTAACTCAAAGGTGGTGCACCATGATGTAACCAAGTTAGGCATGCTCAATCTGTATGCCTAACGTTTTCTCAAGTACTAGGAATGAATATCAAGAATGCCATTTCTATCATTATTATATATGCCATAAATATCCTTTCTAATGAGAGACAAGCCTTATATTCTGTATTTATCTCATTGAACGAGTGAGATGGTCCGATGGGCCAATAGCAATCCTGTTTTGTCTGTAGGAAACCCATGCGTGAAAAATTGATAATTCCTTTGTCTGTTTTTTTCCACTGTACAGTAGCTAAACAGTAATTCTGTCAGTAGCGTCCTTCTGGAAAATTTGCCCGAATAGAACAAGTATCGACCCAACTGAAGGGTGGCTGCAGTCCCTCTGCCTCCCTCACCTCCCTCACCTCCCTCACCTCCTACGCTAGTGAATGCTTCATTTATACGTATGGAAAATTATTTAATTGCTGGGCGCTCATCTTCCCCAGCAGACTCCATTAAAGTGGCAATTTGATCCATGCACTCTTGATGTCATCATGTTGAAAATTGAAGACTGCGTGTTGTGATTGGGAAACTATCGATAATCTTATAGTCTTATCAATCAGAGAATTAAAGCTATAAAGGCCTGACCAAATGATCCAAAATTTCATCCAGCATTCGACCAAAAAATGCTGGAGAGCAGTTTTCACAGGAGTAACCAGGCGATCCAACATTTGTTGGATGAAAGTCCTCTACTCTTGAGAGATCTTGCAAATCATCTACATCACAAGAAAGTGCACTTGGCCAAGCTTTCTAACAAGGCAATACTAAAGCAATTTGCCTAGTCTGTGAAAAGAGGCAATATTTCTGTGACTAGCAACTTTGGACATTGTTGAAGACTAGGATTGCAGACTTTAGCACAGGAGGACATCAATCGACCTATAGGAACCCCTCCCCCCACAGGTGAATGCTTCGAATGCACGTTTTTCTTTATGAGAAATAATTTTTATAAGAAAATGATGCTCAAATCGTCAAAATCTTAGGAAAATCGTAAGAAAATCACGAGGCTCAATTTCCAAAATTAAGTGTTTTAATAGGAAAAAATCGGTATTTCATTGTTATTGCATTCAAAATGTTAAAAATGGAATTCAAATTCATGTATACAATATTAATAACAATAGTGTAAACCACTCTAGCCTGTTTATTTCATTGAAATTTAAGAAAAATCTCAGGCTCAATTTCGTGAATGCTAAGAAAATTGAGGCTAGGCAAAACAATGATTTTCTTATAAAAAAGGCGAGTATTGCAAAAAAAGGTTTTGACAATATTTGGTTTCATTGATAAAGACATTTCGTACTATCATGTTGCTCTGCAAGCATTTCCAAATAAAAAACTGTGATTTCATTGGGCAGACCATCCAATAGCATCTTACGTCACTTCAGAGCAATAGCACTCGAATCCTGTATCATCTGACTATTTTGAAAATTTTTAAAACCTCATCCAACAAGGCGGCCAGACGAACCAAAATTGGTCATCCAATACATGTGAGATGAATGTAGGACAAAATGTTATATCGTTTGGCCAGGTCTTAAGTTCAAATTTGACAACAATGTGGCTCCTTAATATGTAGTCGACCTCTTCATAAGAAACTCAAATCCTTAGAAACACTGACTCTGATGTAAAAAAGCTAAAAGAAAATACATCAAACGGACAGAAGTACTTCTTTCATAAGGGTGCTAAAGTCTGGAATAGTCTACCAAGGCAAGCAAAACAAGCATATTCTGTTGTATTATGCAACATAAATCAGGAGAAAATAACGTATATTCACATAATTATGTATCTTATTGACGTATCAACTCAATCACTGCATATCTCAACTAACCCTCAATATAAAACGTCTACATATGATATTGGTGATGAATGAATGCATGTGCGCTGGTAGTCTAGGCTCTACTTACCTTTCCAACATTTTCCACAAATCGATTCAAATCTTTATGTAACATTAGTTCATTATTTGAGTTTTCTTTTTTCTTGCTTGAATGTTTTCTACGCCATTTTTAAAAATTTTAAGTGTAGTTGAAGAGAACGTGGCAAATTTCAGAAAGGTAGATCACAGGGCAACAACGAACATTGCAAAACTTTGTTAAAAAACTATTGATATTTAGCGTTTTTATCTGCAGCATGTCAACGTTTAGCCTTTGTGATCTTATACTTTGAGAACCAGGCCTTTTTAACGGGCAGTTTCACACAAAAGGTTAAGCTTAAAAAAGTATTTGTGCAGTTGAAAGAGAAACATGTGCAGTTTAAATGCATGTTTTCTGGTGACCCAAGGGTGTAAGAAAGTAGGTAGCAGTAAAAATGGTACATTTAGGAAGAGCCCACAAAACCACGGGACCCTACGACCTCAGGTCGTGTAGGATGAGTTGGTAAAGATAGAGAAGATTAGGAAGGAAAATTTATATGCTAAAAATTGTAAAAACTAAGAAAAAAGTTAATAATCATTATATTGAAAAGGAAAAGTCAAGTTACTCAATTCAATTTGACTGAAAGAAAGATAGAATAGTTCTTATATCAAAACATCCAGCATCTCAATGATTATTTACGAAATAGTCGCAATCTCCTTTTCAATATGGTGGCATTGAAATCTAGAGACAGAATAGTTAATATGCGGGAGGGAAACTCTGCTCTTTTCAGAGGGCATGGATTTTTTTCACGCATGCGTCAATATGCGGTTCGTCGAAATGAGGCTAGTGGTGTAAAAGACGTGGAAAGGCATTAACTTACTTATAGGAATCAATGCAGATTCTTGAAAACAAGGAGGAAATGAGGAAAAAGAAAAATCAAATATGTACCTAGATCCCTTTTAGGGAAATTTGATGGTGTTCTTATACTTAGGACTCTATAACACAAGTTAAAAATTCAGACTTACCATATAAAGAATTAATTTCTCCCATCTAATGGTACATACCATGCATTTAGAGCCATATGGTGCATAAAATGTGCAAGTATGTATGGTGTACTCTCATATCATTTCTGTAAGCTATGAAAATTATTAGTAGTAGCAAGTAGTATAGTGTCGGTAATTGCTGTAACATTGTCAAGAAAAAGGTTCGGGGGGCACTGCCCCCAGGAAAATGTTTCGTTCAGTGCCTTTTAGTTTGACTTAAAAGGTATCTCCCAACATCATGCTTGCATTTAGCGATAAGGACCTTTGACAATTCTGCTGCATCTGTTGAGTAATTGAGACATCCTTCAGTATATAACACATTCCCATATATCAAATAACCACTTATCATCACATCTTGAATCATGGTTGATTTGGTCTAAATGGAATTCTTCAGTACTAATGTAAAGCTTGTGGTAAACAGGGATAATTTCTGCGAGGCAAAAGTCAATTACTTAAGGGAAAATGTTGAGGCAAAAGGGGCATTTGCCCCCATTGTAAATAATTCCCTGATAGCAGCTAATGTCTCTAGGGGCAACTAAGTCATGAAAATCAGAGAAGAGAAGTGACAAGCCTATGAAATTACTCCAGGCTAACAAGGAAATGGCATGTCACATCTATATATTAGTGGGACGCGTATGCATCGTTGTCCAAAGCTGAATTTTACGACAGTGCTTCAGCCTCAAACATGTTCCTAATTCATTCTTGTTTTGTCATGAAACTTCAGACTCGTGATCTTAAACGTTGTTCATATGCAAGAGAGTGTACAAACGTTTTTGTACTATAATAAAGCTTATAAAGCTTGTGGTGAAAACGGAAAATTTCTGGATACAAAATTCCATTACCTGCAGGCAACGTTGAGCAAGCTTCATCAAGATTTAGAGTTTGTGTGTTTTTGAGTTATAGTACTGCTTATAAATTGATTTTTTTTCACCATCGACGTAATATTTGCTATTCTGCTCCACTTTTATATTGGTTTATTATAAACTAATGCATCAATAAAGATTTGATTGAACCCGTTGATTTGAATAAACCTATTGATTATCAGAAGTAGTTACAACTATATGGGAATAATCTAATCTAAGGCTGAAAACCGAAAGCATTTAAGGGTAATGAGACTCAGCGAAAAACCAGGTATTCTTATAAAACTGTGTACTGTCTACTGAACGTTATCTTTATGATGCGTATATATGCTTGGTGCTGTTGAATTTTTTTGACGGGGTCTTAACAACTGTCTTGCTTCTAAAGGGGGGGGGCTTATAGGAGAGAGGGCATAAATGGGAGGAGGTAAAGAGAAATTGCGGCAATTGAGATGGCAAGTGGTTTCCTAGAGGCAATTGAGATTACAAATATCTCAGTTACACCATTGGCTAGATTATATTGGATAGCATGTGATCAAATATGACTAGATCATGCGACCACAGGACATTTACTGTCAGCTGGTTCCTCGAAAAGAGGCCTTTTTGCTATCACTGTTACGTCATCAATCTTGGGTTTTAATGCCAACGAGATCGTTCACAGTAGGAGGGGCACGTGTTCACTGACAACTGGCCTAACAACAACCACCGAAGCTATATTGCAGAAGAAGTAGCTTCCAGTTACTATGGGTGAGTACACTCGCTACATAGTAAGTTCATGCTTTTGTGTAGAGCGAGTAACGAAGTGTTCATATTCATATTGCAATGGTAGTTTCTGTGCTAGGCCATCCTGATATCCTTCCTTTGCACGTTGCAACGTGACTTAATCGGATGATCATACGATCAATTGTGTTTGGTGTAGTGTTTCTTCATATTAGGGCTTATTATCAGGGTTTTGAAGGAATTAGAAGATCAGTCAGTTGTAGTTATTTGATGTTGGGTCAAGGTATTTCTTGAAAATATGCTTTAGTTATAGGCATTGGCTGGTATAACGACCCCATATTAGCTGCATATCAAACACAGCTGGTAACTAGATTTGTAGATCATTCGCAACGTTACGAAGCAAGTCCTCCATTCAAATGATATACGTGCGCGTGTGTGTGTGGCCCGTATTTATAGTCCAAGCTATTATATACAGTTTTGGTGGGAACAGAAGGAATCAACTTCGACTAGATTTAGTTGAAATATCCCTAGCGTACGTGTGCTCAGTCGTTCTCAGTTAACGGAAGATTTGTAGCGTATTGGATGCACATTTTTATCATTATTAACCATCAGAATATGTTTGCGTCATCATGCTTACTGATTGAACCCCCTCTTGTTTCCTGGCGCAAATTAGCAGTGTGCTGGTTCGTAAATGAAATTCGTTCATTCTATGCAAGGTATAGTAAATGGGAGAAACGTGAGGGAGCACTCAGCCTCCCAATAATAGGTTCTCCGTCAAGAAATTAAGATCTTCATGATGTCATTGTGAACCTAGCATGCAGTACTCAAGAGACCTTTACCCCCGCCACCTCCTCCTCCCCCTGCCTATCAATACCTGCAGAAGTTCCTGCTAGTACATAAGAACCCTATAGTCTAGTAGTGCCTTGATAAATTTTGGTAATGATGAAATCAATGAAAAATAGCATTGTAGCATTGAATGACCAATTGAAGTAATATTGCCAGGATTGTATATTGTATATTATTAGCAAATTCATTACATTACTGATGAAGCCATTTTAATTATAACCCAATGAGACATTTTCAGTACAAAATTGTCCTATCCTCAGTTACTTAAGAGAAAAGCATGGGGTTGATTATAAAGTCCATGTTTCCCCTTTTGATTATCTGAAGATGGGGGAACTTAGTTAATTAGGATCATCAATAATTAGCAACAGCTTTGTCAGCAACATAATGGATGTGTTGATGACAATTTGCAATACACGATCCTAGCTATTTGTTTCAAACTGGTCCTTTAATGCTACAATTTTACTCTTTATTGCATTCATCATCAACTTTGTAATTACGCTGTTCTTTTGGATTGATATTTTGATTTTGATGACATAGGGAACCAGAGGAATGCCAAAAGCAACAGCAAGGAGGAAGTGTATCCAGGGGCATGCCAAAGTAGGGGGTGTGAGGTTGTCACACCCCCACATTTTACCAAAGCTGTCGGTAAATCACTAGGCTTGTAGGTAATCATTTGGCTAATCGGTAATCATTTCACTAGTGGGCAGTTATTTGGCTTGTAGATGAAAGCTGCAATTGTGCTTCATAACACTGATAAGTATGCTTGAAGATGGTACATATTGTACAATATCTATCATTTTCAAGTCAAAGCAGATTTGCACGACAGATAGCATGATTCATAGCAAAATATACATAGTGTTTGCTAAACAAGTACTTTTGTCTTATGCACAGGCATATAATTGGCATGGTCTGATTACACTCTCTCCTTGTATTTAGAAGTTCTCCATATTAGGAGGACATTCACATTGGTCTCAAAAACCATTTCAAATTAAGTCTATCTGTTCTGTTCTAGACAGCTATCTCTATTTCTGAGATACTAGCAATCAGGAATGTGGTAGCTGGGAGGGGGACATAGGAAAGCAATCTCTTCATCTTGGCTTAGAGATCCTGGTAACTGTGCAGGCTCACACCATAGGCTTGGTGATACCACAAATCCTATGCTTGTCTTTTGCTATGACTTTGAAGTTGCATGGATCTTTCATCAACAGCTTTAGCACAAAGTTTTTCAAGTATTATAGTTATCATTCAGATTGTACCTAGTATATATTCTGTTTCAAAGTTTTGTTAAATAACTCCTTATTTCTGAACTCAACATGGACTATAGTCCACGTTGAGTTCAGAAATTATGAAAATGTCTATCAGACCCAACCATGATGGGCACTTTGAGTAGAGACAGTGTACAATAGAAAGTCTAACATATGGAGCATTTAGGGCAACTACCCTGGCATCAAGCCCCATTATATTTTTCCAGTGTTACAATAGTTATCTGCTGTTTAATTTAAGTTGTTTTTAAATTAATCCCACTGCCTTAAACTATTGTGTTCTTGCATCTGGAGCATGCAGAGTCTCTTAAAAATTTTATGGATATATACCCATCATTTCTCTACCTAAAAGTTCTTGGAGACTTAGAAGTTTGTCTGTAAATTTCTTCTGCTACACCTCCCTCCCCACACAAAAGTCCTTTGGACCACCACTGAACATACCATTCACAGTATCTAGCATTGAGCTGGATAACCATATCTCTAAGGTTGTGTTGCCATGGGGCTGATTCCAAGTAGAACACAGGCATTCTGGGCATGGATAGCCCTCATATTTCTATGGGACTGCTTAGATCAGTTCCATTTGGAACAGTCAGACGCTTCCAAATAAGTGTGCTTTCAAATTAGGTCCCAACTGGAACTGTACTCATGTAATTGGGTGGAAGAATTCCAAGTGGGTCCAAATAGAAAGTGAAAAAAGCTCAAAGCAAATTGATTGGCACACTTTTTCCTCTCTTCTTTTGTTATCTTGCGCACCTGTTAAAGTCATTGCACACTAGATGCAATGCAGAAATTCCTATGAATTATATGACGCTATCCAAATATAATTCATAGGAATTTCTGCTATGCATACGTGTCACATTTGTTTATGGATGGATCATGATGCGTTAGAGATGAAAAAAAGCCATCTTTGACACAATGCTCTGCTTCAGGACAATAGACAAGGTTTCCGAAGTAGGACAGATAAATTTGTCAACAAAGACCAACTTATTGAATCAGTGAGAAAACTGCCTTGCCTTTATGACACTAGTAGTAAAAACAAAAAATGAAATGCTACCTTTTCTAACAAAAAACGACCTAACTATACTTACTAATTCATCAAATGTGGAAGGCAGTATTCAGAGATAATTGAAATGCATCATGTAATCTTTCAATTCATTTCTTAGATTAAATTGTAATAATGACTTCGCTGTTTTCGTTGTTTCCACACTTCTAGAACCTAAAATCGTCACTTTTTCTTTGCTTTTGCAATACAATTAAGCCTATTTACCTGAATTTATAATGCGAGAGCGAGAAGCGTGACTTGTTGTTATGATGCCATAGTAAGTACAAATATCAGGCAATGCTTTTCCAGCGTGAGCTGAAAGAAAAGCATATGGTGCGATGCGCCTCATCACGATGTACCTCAATTCATTGTGACATATGCTGTGTGAATTGACCTATAGGCAGATGTATCCTGTTCAGTTTGTGAACATCAGTTCCAAATACAACAAGTCTGGTAGAAATGCAAGGCCCATCCTTGCCAAATTTTTATGGTTCCAAATGGAACCATCCTGTGGAAATGCTGCCCAAATCATGTGACCATAGTTGTGTCACATTTGGTCACATATGTTTTTACGTACATGGTATTTTACTAACATTTCTAAAATTTGGGTGAAATTTTGCAAAGATTTCAACTTTCAATAGTGTGCTTAGATATCATGTCAACTCTTGATTACTGATATAGAATCTTATTTATGCTATACTATGTGTACATTATTTGAGCAATTAGTAATTGTTCTTTGGATAAAAAAATTTGCACTGTGAGGAATTGTATCATGAGGTCAAGATGGTGTTGTAGTTTAATAAGAAGTATTTTTTGTTTATAAATGGTCAGTATGAACTATGTATAGCTGGACAACTTAGATTTATGTTCTAATGTGATTTGTTCTTAATATTTCTTAGTTGACTCTCAAGCATATGTCTCATTGGCACTAAATGATACTTATGCAAATGCAGCCCTTGTGCTTGGAGACTCCATAAGAGACACAAATACAAACAGGAAGCTTGTTCTTCTCATCACTGGCAATGTATCAGAGCAAATGAGGTACAGCATTTTTTTTGTAAAGATAGATGGACACTTCTTTTATAAACTAATTGAGATGCCTTTGATTATGCCTATTGCAAAGCAAATTGACCAGGGTTAACTTGACTGAGTCATTTTTTGTGGTTATTATTTAGTCCATCCAGATCAGACCATTTCATTTTACAAAGGTGAATTTTATATTTATTGGAATATAATGTGCACACATGTTTAATGTGCACTCCTAATTTCTGATAGAAATTGGTATTAAATTTTACTTCACTTTTTCATGATGCAAATGAAGCATTGCCACTGACAAACGTTGTCAAACACATTTGTGGAATGATGCAGTGATGTACTCACTACCTTTTTGGTCAGCAATCCATTCATAAAGTTCTGTCTTCACATCTGGGTGCAGGGCTTGTTTTCTGGTCATTTTTTTTACTTTATTCATATTTTTCAGGAGCACTTTCTGTTTTTTCAAATCTCTAGCATTCACCTATAGTACAGTGAACTCTTGGCTATCTGCTTGATTTCCATGACTTTCACTATAATCAACAATATTGAGCTTGAATGAAGCATCATATGATAGACACTTTCCCTTCATAACTTGGGTTGTCAACTACTGGGTATATGAATAAAAATGAATAAAAGTGTAAAAAACACTGAAGTGAAGCTTTAAAGTTCTGGATATTGATGATTGGGCAAAAAAGACACTGCAATACTCGTAAGGCAAGGTGAGGAAAGAAAATGATGAGGCATAGTTAAGGAAATAGTAATCAATAATCAACTACCATTTGGATACTGTTGCTAACATTAGACCAAAGTTGGTTGCAGTCAATTTTTGCTAGTATGGTCAGCAATATCTTTAACTAGTGCTATATATCCAAGGGAATTACAACAGCTCTTGTGTATAATGAGCTTCCAAACTTTGAGTCCTTTTTCAAGTTGAAAATTTTGTTCATTATACTCAAGTAGATACAATACTTACACTACAATTCCCCTTGTAGGCCTATTCATATGAGCAATTGATTGCCCTCACAAAAGTCTGATTTTGCCCCAAATATCAAACTGTGTAGAAAAGTCACTTATTGTTATCAATTTTAGACCAGAACATAGGTAAATACCAATAAATTTATAGACAGAGTTTGGAGGAATTTGGTTCAAATCTACAAATGTGTTATGTGCAACAAGCACTGTCTTCTTGTTTAAAACCTATTTTACATTGACTTGTATATTTTTAATCTTATATATGCAAGTTGATTGTATGAAGAAGCTAATCAAAGTCAATAAGCACATAGAACTATCCATTTGAGCTATTAAGCTTGTGAAAGTAGTAAGGTTTCAAACAATTTTCGCTCCTTGAGCAAGCAGCTCAAGAATAGTTGTCCTACAAACATAAGACTTTTTGTACCAATAGTAACCTGGTTTGGAATATGGTGACTATGGTTTCTTGGATTTTGCATGGAGGAGTTAGAAGTTCTTATGAGAAAAATGTCTATAGGGAGGAGAGATTCATAATGTTTAAAGCTTTACAGGATGCATAATAGCAACAATCATGCTCTTTGATATCAAGGATAAAGAAATTAGTGCCAGACCCATAGATATGTTCTTGAGAACTTTGCAGGTAGTCTGGAAAGAAACAGTTAAGGGTGCAGTCTCCCTCCAAGACTAATTTACATAGGCTGTGTACTGTCTTGATGATAGTTGCTTCATGGAAAGTTTGGTTGAGAGTTGTTCTAAAATTTAGTCTTACTCTCCATTTCCTCTAAATTTCTTGCTAGATGGCATCATACTTTTGTAAATGATGTGAAATTATTTGCAATTATTATTATCATTGTTTGTCACTCAGATGCCACCTTAGGAAGATATGGGACAATTTGATTGATGTCAAAACATTAGATGGTGAAAATTTAACACCTTACCTGGAGCAGCCTGACTTGGTGAACATATTCACAAAATTAAAAGTATGGAAGTTAACACAATTTACAAAGTGTGTGTTCTTAGATACAGATACATTAGTGCTTCAAAATGTTGATGAATTGTTTGAACGAGATGAACTATCTGCTGCTCCAGATATAGGATGGCCAGATTGTTTCAATAGTGGTGTGTTTGTTTTTGTGCCTTCAACAGAAACATATGCTTCTCTTGTAAAGCATGTGGAAGAAAATGGAAGTTTTGATGGTAAGTTCTTGCTTGTTTGCTTTTGCTACTAGTATAGCTAACAAGACTACCAACACATCCAATGGGGGTATAGTGTAGTAGGCTCAATTGAGCAATATAGACAGCATTCTTATTGTAGTGTAGCTCATTTGACACTTCAATTTTCATCATTGTGTTTCAGATTTGTAATTTGCAAAATATTATCATGCCAAGTTAGGGTGTTTGCAGGTAATTATTGTGTAGGCAGCCTTGACAATACCAAAATCTCATAAGGAGTGCAGTAAATCATGAACATTAAATGATTAGTTGTTGTGCAAGGTTTGTAAGTAAGAGTGATGTATTATTTGTACTTATGCCCCTCAGGTTGAGCAAGGAATATAATGTAGTTGAGCCCTTTTATTGCTTGCATGACCAGATGATGTGGCCTTCATTTGCAATTTAATTTCTTGATTAGCAAGTTAGTTTATCAAACCCTTAGACATTGTTCAAGCAATTTCCAAGCATTTGACAAGCTAAGTTGGCAATTAAGAAATTAATATACAAATGAAAGTTACATCATCTGACCATGCAAGGAATAAGAATGTGTAAAATTTTGAAAAGACTAACAATCTAGTGGGTGAGTTTTTAGTACTCAAGAGCATATTGCACAGAAGAAAAAAGTGCGAACAGCTAGAAATGGAGTAAAATCCCTTTCTAGCTGTTAACTTCTATTTGCTTTGTGCAATATACTCCAGAACCTCTAAAATGTTACATTTTTCAGAATTTTCCAAGCCCTGTACACATATTCAGCCTCTCTGCCTCTTAACTTCTTAGATTTTCATGAGTGAAAGTACTTTATTCTCAGATTTTGCATTGAATTATCTATAAAATATTCTGAGTCTTCTATCTTCCAGCCCCTCCATTATTTACAACCCTTTGATGATTTGGCACTCAGGAATAGCTGACCTATCATTCCTATGGTGCAGTTTCTATTTCTGCCTTCACATATCAGTGCCTCTATAGAAGCACTAATATTGACTACAGTTTCTATCAAAATTTTTGGCAATAACAGTGTCACCTATAGAACCCATTTTGCATTATGTTGGGACTAAAATGAAGAGTACAATTTTTTATCAGACACATTAAAATTTTCTTTGCAGTCTTGATCAGTATGCTAATGTTGATATAATTTATATCAGTATGTCTTGATATAATTTAAGTTGAGACTTGTAGCTCTTTGGATTTAGTCCAATAGATTATGCATTTGTTACAGATAGTGATCAAGGAGTGCTGAATACATACTTCAGTGATTGGTCAACAAATACTGCCCTTCACTTGCCATACACTTATAATATGGTATCAAATGCCTGCTACACATACAGTCCTGCTGTACACTAGTATGTCTATGATGGAGTACTATATTCAATTTTAATCATTGCAAGATAAACTATTAAATTTATTTTTTAATAAGGAGTATCAAGAAGCATCCTATGTTCTTTCATTTATGCAACAGTATTTGGTAGTATCTTTATCTAGAGTTACCAGTGTTAATGTCAATCATTTTTCTTTAATTTTTTTAGCTTTTTATACAGTTTGTTTTTAGTATATGGCTATTTCATATCCCCAGTAATACAACAAGCAGAACTAAAAGCATTCAGTTGTTGTTTGCATTGTAGTCTGCTCAATTTCTTGAAAAAATTATTTTAAAATGGAAAAATTTGTGTGCCAATGCAATTTTCTTTAGGATGGATCTTTTCCATGTATTTATCTTCAGTTAAAATATCTGATTACTGTTTGCACTCCTATTTTCATTCAGTTTATGCTCATACAATTCTAATGTCTTTATGTATTTTGATCTATTCAGCTTCAGAAATAATGTCAAAATAGTGCATTTTGCTGGATCCCAGAAGCCTTGGACACACCATTATGATTATGGGCAATCGCACATAGTAGGGCAGCCTGGTCAGGAGACTGGCAGTAGCGGTAATGAATACACTAGTCGTTGGTGGAACAGGTATCATAAACTGCAAGACAATGTTCCAGGAACACAGGTATTTTAGTAAAGAGGTGTCAATTGTACAGATGATTTCTAAGTGTGTTCTTGGACTTCAAAAGTATTTGGTGCAATTTAGCAAATCATAGTTGATTCAGGGTGTCTGCCAAATCAAAAAATCAAAGAAAAATCAGGGAAGTGCATTTTGCGAAAAAATATCAGGGAAAAATTAGAGAATTTGACCAAATCTAGTGAGAATCAGGCAAATATTGGGGAAATTGCTAGTCTATCTTTCTTCAATAAATCAATTTCCAAATATTCTGAAAAGAGAGCAAGAAAAGAAATCCTGCTAATAACAACATGGGTAGTTTCTCTATTTGTAATGAAATTAAAGCATGAGTTTTTGCTCAAATAGGCTAAGGTTTGCTTAAATAGCTTTGCATTCAGATAGGCATAGTTTGAGGTGTTTTACATTGAAACAAGGGAAACAAGGTAGAAATCGGGGGAATATCAAGGAAAGACACCTTGTAATTTTGGGTATATAATTTAAATTTCATTTGAAAGCCATCTGCTTATGAAAAAATTTACAACTGGAACACCATCATTGGTATCATTGTTTTTATTTGAAATATTCTTCTGGTTTCTTTTTTCAAGCAAGTTAGCCAGGAGGATTTGCCAGTGCAGGACCATCCAGAAAACATTTCTAAAGTTTCTGATCAACAAAAGGCGTGGGAGAGAGGAGATATTGATTTTATGCGCAAGGATAGGTTCAATGTCATTCGCCATTATCTAGACAATTCTATTGGTCAGATGCGAGATGAAGTAAGTATTTGTTTTGCTATTTGTTGCCCTTGTTAATTTTCCCAGGAAAGATTGATTCCGGCCAAAAGTGAAAGATAATTGTTTTCATTGGGAAGTTGTGATGTATAGATGTCTGAAAAAGGGCATGGTCTCTAATTCATGGAAGGGCATGTCATGCCTGAAAATCATTAGCTTTATGGTATATGACCCCAGGAGAAAAATTATGTGCTGAGGAAAGGGTATCTGGTAGTGTAGCCCTTCAGAATTACCAGAACATTATATGAGGATCAGAACTCATTAATCTGCGCGAGTAGTAAGCATTGCTTGCAGGAACAAAATAGCACACTAATTTTCTGTGGGCATTTTTCCTCAAAATCTGTTTATGACTGAAGATGTAATAAATTATAACATTTTACATTATGTATTACAACTATTTTCTCTGCAGGCATATTTTTCTGAGATCTGCGCTCGCAGGCACAATTGAGCGCTTACATTACTAACGCAGAATGACACAGAACGGTACAGAACAATACAGAAAGGTACAGAATGACATGGAACAGTATACAACCACTCCCATATGAGCGGGGCTAAGTTTGTTGTATAATGGTTGATTTGGAAGATGTGCAGAAGTTATTTTTTAGCAAATTAGTAGCTTCTAAGGCGAAATATAGAGCCTAGCGTTTGCTTATTTCCTCTAACCCATTGGTAAGTTTTGGCCATAGTGAAACTTGACACAATTTTCAGATGGAGAGCTTTCTCGAGATTTTGTAACTAAATTACACTAGCCCAGTGGTCCCCAACCGGTGCCGGCCCGTATATCAATTGGTACCGGACTACACAAGAAATATAATTTCTAAGTGCCGCGTCAGTAACTATGGCAGAACTTAGCTTCATGATGGGAGCATGCACCCTTTTAAGTTTTCCTGGTGGTGAGAAATTTCGACGCCCAATCTCTGGGCCGTGGTAATAATGTCAGATGTTGACTGGTCTGCTGCAACAGAAGGCTAGGGACCGCCGACCTAGCACCCACACACCCACTTACGTTCGTTTAGCAAAAGCTGGTGGATACCCCTACTCTTTCACTATCACATACATATTGAATGATCATTTTAATACACCATTAGATACTAAAGAATGTCAATCAGATGGAGTACCATAATTTCTTTTTTCCCTTCTCAATAAGGCCCCCCTCTCCAATAAACCCCTTTTTGGACCAAGAAAAATTTATTAAGCCTTCCAAGAAGTAAGTAAACTAAGCTAGATCACGATTTGAAAGCAGTATTTCTCATGCTGCCAAGAATCAAAGTCATTCATTGACTTACTGCGGATAAAAACGTACTATATCAATGGTTACTACACATTTTTCAATGTTGTTTGTTCTGTTGTGAACTATTGATGTATAAAATGAACAATATGAACATTTTTCTCTATTTTCAAACAGCAAACATTTGGTTAACTATTGAAAATTTTTAAGAAATTTATTAAGCCCACTTCTTTTATACGCCCTTAATATACTCCCCAATAAGGCCCCCTCTAAAGTGCTTGGAATTAATAAGCCCTCCGGGGGGCTTAATAGAGAATTTGCGGTATTTTAAGGATATTATCTGTCCAGATCTTGATCGAGCAAGCGTTGGTATTTTGTGCTAGTATTGGATAATATTGGTCGAATATAGGTTACTACCTGTGTTTTTTGTATGATGATCATCAATGTTTTTGTGATTGTTAGGTTTGTGAACTGATATGAAAGCATTATTGTAGTCTATCTTTCACTGTTTTCTTATAGACCAGAGAGGAAATCAAATATGAAGATTGCTGTGAGCTTGAATGCAATGAATATATTGATAGCAATATAGATGAAGGTTACCAGTATGAGACAGTTGAACACAAGAGTGAAGAGGTTAAGTTGGTAGTTGACGACAAGAGTGGAAGCAGATTTTATCATTTCCAACACAGCGAACCTCTAGCTTTTATAGAGACTCCGTGTTTGGATGATGCACAGGAATCTTCATGTGAAGTTACTGAAGATACAAGTGTGAATGACCAAAGAACTGAGGAAGTTCCTGAATTTCAACAGGAAGAACCAGATCCGGATGCTGCCGCTCGTCTCAGGTGGGAAATTGGTAATATTGATGTCCTAGGTGAGGACAGTTTTTCTAAGATTGAAGTATACCTTAATTCATTATTGCGCCAACTCGAGCATTCTGTTATTATTGGAGAAGATTCAATCAAGGAAAGTAATGAGGTATTCTCCCCAAATGCTTTCAATTTTGCTGCTTCGCAAAGTGTTGACAATGCAGATGACTCAAGAGCGAGTGGTGATACTTCGCCTTCTTTGTTGTCTGTTACTGATTCTGCATATTCAGAAGGTATGCCAAAGAAGCCATTAATGGTTTCGAAGGAAACTCAAACAAGCTTTTTGTGCCTATCAAAGGCTATACAAGCCAATCTTGATCTAGAATATTTTTAAAAAGCATAAATTTGATTTATCGCTGATTTGTGTGCTGCTTATCATGTCGATGATATCGACAGTGATTTCACTTTGGAATCTATTCCCATAAATTAATGACTTTTCCTTTTTTAGTTTTGAGTTAAGAATATCGTAAGGTCTAATAACTACAAAATTCTACCTTCGTAGATCTACTCTAGAGTACCGAATGATTGGGGGTTGGAATAAATGGGGGTGGGTTGGAAAATTCTCCAAAATTTAATGAATAGGGAGTTGGAATAATTGGGGATTTGGAATACTTGAAAATTTGATAAATTGGGAGTTGGAATAGTTCTTATATAATTATACAATTTGCCTGACGAGGGAAATGGTATAAATTGTATAATTCGTTTTTGGTTCACATTTGGGGAAGATAATAAATTCATATCCACAAAATTTGGAATATTATTAACTGGGGTTTGGAATAAGAGGGGGAGGATCGGAAATATCTCAAAAATTAATAATCGGGGGGGCGATTATTCGGTACTATGAGTATATTTAGTTATTATGTGACCTATCGGACTCCTCGTTCATGATAGTAGTTATATACTTACGCACTTTTGAGTCAAACTCTGTTGTTCTTCACGTTCACTATTTTAAAATTGTCTCCTAGCACTGGACTCCTCTTAATTTTTACGGAATAAACTTATGTGACCATATGTGAGATTAGCTGGACTATAGGTCAAGTTGGATTTTCTACCGCTGATGATTTGAAAATAGTCCAGCCTTCAAATTGCTGTTAATTGTGTGACAACATGAACCGTCTGCAGTCATCCTTTCATTGCACTTGATACAAAAGTTATACAAGGTCTGGCCCACCTATAATCTTGTATTCTAGCCTTTATAGTTTTCTCCTACAACAGGGGTGTTCAGACTGCGATCCCCGGGCCAAGTGCGGCCCGCTATCCAGTTACTATTGGCCCACGCCAAATTCTGAAATTGTAATTGTATTTCACACATTTCAATTTTTTGCAAACATTGAAGAAATATCTTGATAGTGATAAATCCTAAGCTACAAAGACTTTGGAAACCCCTGCCCCATAGCTAAAATAGTTGTAGGGCTTATATTCTTCAATTTAAGTCTGTTTGTGGAAAGTTCACGTTTGAGAAAATCATTACAGTTTTGCTGCAAAATCCGATGAATGTTTCAGTTAGGCATAAACCATATTACTTTGACTACTAGCCACTTTCCGTTTTGCAACGTAAGTTGACTGGCAATTCTCTATCCTTTGGAGTTGAGCTCCAGCCATATCTGCGACGGTATTCCGCTCAGAAAGGGAGGTGGCTCTGGCTAGGTATGCTTTAAATAGGGTATGGCACAGAAATATTTCGGAAAATTCAGTTAGTTGGTGTTCTTATGATAACTTTTTTGATAAGCTCATAAACTTGTCTGTGCGTTGAGCACCGAGTTTTGTAGTCTAGTGAATGTGGCCATTGCACAGGCACTTCCAACATAAATTCTAGTTTCATTCCCTTGGTTAGACTTTGATACGCTGGAATAGTGTTATACAGATGATAAACAAAGTGGATTACTGCAATTTAAATACATTGAACGAACATTTTCTGCTCCTTGTTTCCCACAATTGATTTTAGAGGAAGACTGATTTTCTCTTTAGTTCTAGAATTTGTATAATAACTAGAATAAGTTTCATTTTTGGTCTTAACGACACTGAAATATATAATGCACTAAGAATTTTTAACACGAATTTGTTGTATGTACTTATTATAAGTCAGCCTGATTAAAAATCTCTCTTGAAGTTCAGTATAAGTTCTTAAAATTTATTGATCTAAATTCCTTTACCTCTTGGAAAGCATACTAAGCACTGAATTTTTATGGAAATATTTTTTCTTCAGTGAGTTGTTTGATTTGTTGCAGATCATCGCATAGCTATATCCTTTGTATGCTTTTGCCGTTGTAGCAGTTTTTTCTATAGTACTGTTAGATTATGTTTTGGTTAAGTACTTTATCTTATTGCTGTAGTCAATAATTGATATTGTGAAATTGCGTATGCTTTAAAAGCTTCTATTGCATAGGTGATAGCATTGGCATGGTTCCTAGCTAAGCTTTTCCGTTGGAAACGGTTGATACTGAAATTGCCACAAAAACACGCTGTGCAGCAAAGAACCCTTTTATGTTCTAGTTTTTTTTGATGAATAGATTGTAGTTTTGCTTGCTTATAGATTGAAGGTCATTGCGTATTTATTGTGCTTAGTGCATTCCTTTTTCTCGTACTTTCAAACTACTGGCATTGATTGTCTCTCTTCACATACAGCATATTTGTTTCGTTGAGCTGTTTGTTTTGGTTATCACATATGAAGCATCACCTATGCTCTTGTGTATATGTGACTATTTAAATTAGTTTATATGTGGGAAAGGAGTGTGAGTGCTTCCGTATTATTCACACTACTGCTTATCCAGACCATAGCTGTGGTAGAGCTTTGATAGTACGAGAAAGAAGATTGTTATATTGAGGCTAAAATTTTCCCAATATTCTTTTATATCAAATATAGAATGATGCATATATTCGTTTTTCTGGTCTTCCTCCTCTATTGGGCCAGTCGTTCTTTGTGCATATTTTAGGTCCTCTGGTTTTGTTATTATTATATCTTATGCTTATTAATATGGATTAAAACTTCTAGCATAGTTGTCACCAATTTCTTCAGGAACTCACGATCATAGTTTTACAAAAGTTGCTTGTCAAATATCGATATTACTTCATTATTACATTCAAAATGTTCAAGTCAGAATTCAAATTCGAGCGCGCAAGAGCAGCAGATTAAGCGCAACCCATTTTAGCCAGCTTATTTCAGTAATGGTTAAAAAAGCATAGGAAGAAAGTTAAGGCTCAGGTGAAAAAGTGGTTCTTTTATACAAAAAAAGACGTTTAATAATAAAGTACTCACTTGTGTACTGAATGTCAACTCGTATCTCCTATCCACCTAGTAATAGAGCCATAGTAACGGTTTAAATTTACAGATTCACGGCTGATCGGTTGTGGCGCCCTCCAAACTTTCGCCGCTTCGCTCCCTCATCCTTCTAAGTACTCTAACTTTGTTTATAGGAATGCTAATATTTTCACTGAGCCTCGATGTTAGTGAAGTTTGATTTTGAGTTTGATATTCTTAGATGCCGAAAATATATGCTTCGCCTGAAAGCCAAAGGAATCTCTGCAAATTTATATGATGTGTTATTGCATCATAATACAACGCAAGAGCTAAACCAAATTATAAATATGGTATTAATGATGCATAAATTTGTTTAAAAGCAGTATTTTAACTGGGGCAACCAAAAAGCAACCTACAAATGGTGCTTGGTAACCTAAAAAAGGAAAAAACTAACAATAAAGTGGCCTGACAACTGCTCCCTAAAGGACTGGATAGTAAAGTTCCACGCAGAGGCGTGCCTTAATTGTTCCTCTCTGGTTTTTACAGTGAATTTATTTAGGAAAATGACTGTTTTCATGTTCCTGACCATAATTGATGTTTTAGCGACAACTGAGTTCTATGGTAGCAACCATTAGAGGCCATTTAATAATTAACACCAAACTTTGTCCGTTTTGGCCTCGCACCCTTACAACGTATCGTAACAAGTCTAGTATCACCCACCCCCGTTGTTGTGACGTAGCATTTCGAGTCTTAAGGCCCCTTATCAATGTTTCTGTTATCTGCTCATGTTTGATAGTGCCAACAATCACTCAATCTAGTTTTCTAAAGTAAGAGAACGATAACACAGGGTCATTTATTTGGCACACAAAATGATATTTTTTGGCATTTTTGCGTAAGTCCAGAGACAAGAAGCAGTGTCAACAATGTCTCAGAAAAGTGGATGCATACATACACAAACAGAGTTGGATTTTAAGCTCAACCTGTAACCTTGATACATCAAGGTATCATTGCAAGAAACATTTCAACAGAATTTCTGCTACCAAGAAAAGAGCTATGCCCCCCCATATCCCCCTAAGTTTTCGCCACAGTTCGCAACAAAAATCATCATACCACCACCCCTTAGACGCTACGTACTTTTTGAATGGCACCTCGCGAATTTAACGGTAATCTACAAGCTCAATGAAAACTTGCCAGAGAGGTGGGGATGTCCCACTCCCATACTGTTAGTAACCACTCCTGGTGGTGTAATACAGTAGCTTCCGGCATATAAGAAACAGATGTTTTCAAATTAATACTCCTTTTTATAAGAAACTGGTTACGGTATGAAAAAATGCTTGTTTCTTATTTGAAAAGTTTTTATATGTGAACCCCTTGAAAGACATAGGAAAACTCTAATGCTGAACATAAAACCCTTTTTGCCTCTACACTAAATTAGTCAAGCTAAACAGTACTATTTGTCAGTTGTTTTTTAGCACGACTGTAGAGCCAGTGTGTGAGTAGTTGGTCAGTAGTACATTATATGACTTTTCTCATAGGAAACTTTACCCTGATTTGAAGTTTATACATTATAACGCAACAGAACTTCCATGGGACCGAACAATAATTTCCACTTATTGAATTTTCCACTTGCCCGATTTTTTTGGAGAACGGTATTTACAAATAATAAATATAGTTTCTTGCAAACAATGAGCAGCAATCAGGAAGGCCTGCGTGTAACTCAGGAAGAAGGGCAAGGCTTCCTACGAGGGCAAATCTATGTAGATGTACATTCCTCCACTGGGGTAGACTTCGGTCCTCAAACTTTCTCCTAGAAGGACAATGCCTAGAGATTGTTGTCATAGTTATGCCAAGTTAAGGTGTAGGTTTAAGAAAATTAGAACAACAATAATTTCTTTAGGTTGATAAATATTTCTGTATCTTGCAGTTTTTTGTCCCTTTATAAAGTCCTACTTCTAGTATGTCGCAGGTTGCAGTCTTCATTCTTTTCCTCTTTTGAGAGACATGCTTCCCTCAGTTGCTTCAACTATTCCTGCTTTCTTCTTCAAACTGTGCGAAGCTGTGCTTTTAGTAACACCAAATTTCTTTGCTGTAGCAATAAAACCTCTATCTTCTCTCCTCAATTTCTTTTAAAGATTTCTATTTGTTTGCAAGAGTTAATCAGGCAAGCCTTCATTTAGAACAGTCTTCCACAACCAACGGTCCGTAGATCAACTGGCACCGGGCCGCACTTCATTTAACGTTCTTTATGGAGGGGAGCCTTTCAGCAGGTGTGTTGATTGTCAAGGGTTCCTCCATCTAAGATACATATATACTGCAGAGAAAACAAAGGTTAAACATGCAAATGCAATACTATAAGAAGACATTATTAAGCAATAAAATTCATTTGGATTACTAAATACGCTGTTTGAAAGTGCTCAGGGAGGCTGCTTGCTTGCAGTTAGCTGAGAAGGTGTTCCAAAGTTTGGCACCTCTAAATGACAGCGATTTCATCCCATTTTCTATACGTTTTGGTAACCTGAGACTAATTGATCCATTGCACATTTCGTATAAGGTGTTTTGTGAATTTTCCTAAAACATTTGCGTAAATATGGAGGAGCAAGTTCATTTAAGTTCTTAAAGCCAATTTTTTTGGATTTATTGTCGATTAGTTAATTAGTAATTGTCCACCCCACGTTTCTAATGAAATGATTGCTGGGGATGTGTAAACTAATATTTGTTGCAATTATAGCAGCCCTGCTTTGCAGCTTTTCAAACGATTAATTTCAGTTATACCTGCTCACCTTACACACTTGCATTTCATTAGCATATTTTATTCCTCTTGGAGGATCATTAATATAAACAGGAAAAAGTAAAGGACCAAGGCATGACCCTTTAGGTACTACAATTTCGATATTTTCAATTTGTGAGTTGATGCCATTTACTCTACGATACTGGGCTCTATTTCATGAACAAGATCAAAACCAGGCCGTTCTAGTTTCTCTGTAAAGAAATGACTGTTTTGCAAATATCTAAATAAATGCCTAGCCTAGCGTTTTATTGCAGTTTCTTAACAAATAGACCATGCAATGGAGATTCCAAATCCGAGATGAGCTGCTTACAATTTTGACCGGAAGCACTCTTGTGTGCCTAATAGACGTCTCCCTGCTAACTAATTTTTCGAACATTGACATTCTTATTCCTAATTTTTGGGAAAAAGATTTCACTCAAGGCAATTTTTAGAGGAGTTACTTTTGGCTTCAAATGAAAAAATATCACAAGAAGTGCACGCTGATTGCATGTGCTATACAGTTCAGCGTTATTTCATTCTGCGGACTTACTTTGATATAAATTTGTGACAAGAAACCATTGCTTTCTCCATAACATTTTTAGTCATTTCCAACCTTCTCACCGTTTATTCCAGCCCTCCGTTAATTTGATATTGGGGACTTTACCAGCCCCCCCCCGACTATGTAACGGTAGTCAGATCTACGCAAGACTTGTAAGAGAAATTTACTGTACTAACATGCGTTGCTTGTAATGAAACTCTGAATGAATATTAACCTTGCTTACGATAATCATTACTAAAATACATAAAGATGTTTGACAGGTATAACACGTGACCAATCCTACTACAACTACACCCTGTCTATTAGGCACACAAGAGTAAAACTGATGACGTCAAAATTGCAAAAAATCTCGCATATTCCATTCCATTACATATTGATGCAATACTTTATTTACATCGTTGAGATAGGCATTTTTAGAACCAGCAGAAAAAGATACATTGAGTGCTTATTTCTATTTTTAGGTATGACGTCATCAAGAATTGCATAGTTTTTCAATAGGATTCTTTGCTAACTTTAAGGCACTAGTTATCATGCTAAGGTTACGTATATTGAGCCAAGTATATGTTTAGACTTGCCTGGGCTGCTTTTTACGATGTTTTAGTAATTATCTTGTGTCAGTGACTACTGAATTTTGTGGTTCATGGGGCTAAAATCACTCTACACTACCCTGCCGGGCCCAGATACTGGCAAAACAGGGTAATTGCTTTTAAACTATATGAAATCTTCTAGCAGGCACTGGAAAAGGATTAGTTTGGTAGCTGGCTCGTATTTAGCCCCAAGTATGGAGGCTTATGGGCCTTGTCTCTTACTTTCCATTGCTTTAGCATCCAATCAATCTCTTTGGCAGCCAGGTCGCTTTGCTACTTCAAAGAATCAACATAGGTATTTACTTCTGTGTCTCTACGTTTCATTTGCACTTCACCCTCACCATCATTACATACATCAATTTAGTTGGCCCTGCTCCCAATCAAGTTCAGCTGTCTAAAGGCCTGCTCATTGCTTATCTAAGTTTAATGCAAACTTTGCAGTATTGCTATTTAAAGAAATAGTCATAAAAAATCAGAGGGTCATACCCACCTTCTATATTACTCTTAAGTCTTAGCCGATGAAACAGAGGAAGCCGTTCATAGCCTTGGGTATATCTTCCTTATTGGAAATAATAATGTTTTTTTCTTGCAGAAGGGCTATATGGATTTAGATCTTCTATTGAAGAGCTGATTTATTGTTTCCCAAGTTCCCTTCCTATCACCTGTCAACTTTGAAAGTCAAGCTACAAAATACTCCCGCGTGAGTTTTGTGTGTCTAGATCATTTATTTCTTAGTTGTCAATAAGAACTCACACAGTTGCCAAGTTGCAGAAAATAAAATGCCGGAGAACATAAGAATGCCGCGCAGCGGCTCTGAGTGAATGCTAAGGAGCTAACTTCGGCGTATCACAAAAAGTGTTAAAATAGAGGTCAAGGACGAGAACAGAAAGCTATTTGGGTGGTTCTAATCCTTCGAAGCTCTGGGGGAGAGCTGCAAACTTCACTGAACATTTTATTGTTCAACTCTATCCATCACAAAATGCTGGAGATTTATCCAGGTTTTGCGGTTGCTGGAGCTCGGCTTTAGTCAAGCTTGAAATGCTGGAGTCTCCAGCAGAATGCAGACTTGGCAACTATGACTCATTAATACACAGATTTAGAATACTGTGACTGTACCGCTGCCATTCGAAAAACATGACCGCTGATGTCGTTTTCGTGTTTTCATTACTTGATACTATACCAATCGAATGCTTTGCAAGAGTCTTCGAAAAAAGAATGCTTGCATAAGTGGAACTTTGCCAAAACTCCATTTTGAGAACTTTCGAATCATGATGATTCCAACGTTCTTAAGACGGTTATTGGAACAGTTCCAAAATGTGAATGAATATTGGTCATTGGACCAACAAAATGGCTCCACTTACTGAAAGTTCCACTTATCAAAGGTTCCACTTATCCGACTAAATCAAGAAGGATTCGTTAAAGCAAATTTAAGGGACCGAACTAATGGTTCCATTTAACATGTGGACTGCTACTATCTGCTAGTGCACTTCAGCCAATAGGTGCATTTTCATAATCTTTGCTTCAATATCATTGCTTCTAACATTTGGTTGGCTTTTCGCAGAGGGTTAACTGTAAGCTTTACAGTTTCCACTTTTTCTTGGAAAGCACTGTCTCATCAGGGGCGTCTAAACGACTTTCAAAGTGGAGGGGCCTGGTGACTAAAGTCAAGTAACAATATATTCACGGTTTTTTTATAAGAAAACAGTTTATAGGAAAATGAGGCTCAACTGATCAAAATCTTAAGAACATCTTAAGAAAATCACGAGGATCAATGTCCAAAACTTAGTGTTATTATTGGCCAAAAATCGATATTTCGTCATCATTGCATTCAAAATGTTAAAGATGGATTTCAAATTCAAGTCTACAATATCAATAATGAATGTTTAACTCATCGTAGTCAGTTTATTTCAGAAAAAGTTAAGAAAAATTTAAGAAAATCTCAGGCTCAAATTCGGGAAAGTTTAAGAAGATTAAGGCTCAGGCAAAATTATGGTTTTCTTATAAAAAAAACGCGTATTCTTAAATGATGAAAACTGAAAGTCAGAAATACTGTGGCCTACAACTCTCACGTCATTTCGCAGAATTCTCACGACACAACCAATTTTCACCACACAACTTTACGGCATTTCATAATATCGTTCACGCTAAAGCGAAACAAAGGGATCCCAAATCGGTAATTGGCCGGGGGCTCATTAACGTTGCGAATTAATATCTCCACCTCTAAGGTGTAAAAACAAATCTGCATTTTAATCGGTCAACAGTGGATTCATGAGAGTCATGGGTTTCTGCTCCCTACTGTTTAAGACAAGGCATTTTTCTTCTCCAATTTGAGGAAAATGTAGTAGAAAAGAATAGAGATTTGCATAAGTTGCAGTAATGAGCCCCCGGGTTATCTATAGCTTTGGAACCCCTGCGTCGCATATAAGCATGAACCATTATGTGAAGTGCCATGATATGTGAAGTGCCATGATATTGTAAGTAATGCCGGAAAATTCTGTGTTTTGTCGTGAAAATTGGTCCTTGTGTTTTGAGAATTCTGCGAAATAACATTAGAATTGTGGGCCACTGTACAGAAGACTTTGCCTCCTGGAAAATTTGTGGGAACTGCACTTCTAGGGAAACGCCCTTTTGAATACAATGATACACCTTTTCTAGACAGAGATAGTTCAAAACCAGTTGAATGATATGCATGCAAGACCTTTTAACAGTAACTCAAAAAGTAGGAGTAGGAGTTGAGACCCCACTCAGTTGGGCTGGGCTCTACCATTCCGCCAGCCAATAGCGCTCTTTGGGCCAACTGATGCAAAGCTCCTTCAAATCGGCAATTATAAACTAGCCAGTCGGGACCTGCTGTTTCTTTTACAGGCACGGACCGTATAAATTTCAAAGGCAGAGGCGGGAATTGCATCATTTTGTGGTTTTTAACGCCTGTTCTGGAGAAACATGGGAAGTTGTGGTAATAATGATTAAATTTGAAGTGTTTTGTTTTATTATCATTCTACTATTTTAAATCTCAAGTTTTTTGCTGCTGGGGCAGATTTGATGGCCGTTGGAGTCGTTAGCTGTTCGTTTCACATCGTGCTAGTGCTTGGTCGGATCAGTTGATTTAAAAATGTATCCCATAGTGCATATTAGGAGTATTAGGTTAAGTATACTGCTGTTTGTTGTAAATCTAAAAGCATATGGCCTTGGGTGCTTGAGAAATTATGGGCATTCCCTCATGAATTTGCATTTGTCCCAAAAATGCCTTGGCTCTCTCAAGGGAATCTCCTTTATTTGTGCTACCTTCTGCTCCAGAGAGCGACATTGGTATACAGAAAGTCTAAATCACGTATCTGAAGGCCAACTCAGTGCAAAATATGCTGTCATGGTCTTAAGTGTACAGCGGATTAACTTTTCTTCGCCATTCCTTGCGCACTAGGTACTCTTGACTCCTTTCGTGCAGCTCACTATGACCATAGATGATTGTATTGTGTCGATATTTGTTTCACGACTTCATTGAATTTATTTTATTTTCTCATTGCCAATAGTGATAGTTCAGACGGTATTATCCCAGGAAATATTGGCGAATGTGAAGGATTCTGGCAACGTCAAATTACCATAAATCCGACATCAAATGGGTCCATGTGATGCACTGAGTCACCCTTAATCATAAAAAGTGGGATAGATCTCACTAGTAAGTAAGCAGCCCCCTAAAAACCCCACCAAAGTCACTCACCCAAGTCATCACATGAATCTACTCGTCAGTTTGGTGTTGCCTGAATTCTCCATATTTCTCCGAAATATTTGCAAATATTCTGTTTTCAGTCTAGGTTAAAGTAAAATGCAAGTAAGCTTGTGTTTTGGAATAACAGACACCTGTTTGCGTTCTACTTCGTGGGCTGCAGTCACATTGGTAGTACCACCCTTCCCCATTGCTACTCTCTGACACCCCTGCCTGCTGCTACCTCCTCTGTTATTTGCAGTGCTACCTCTGCACCTGTTTGAAAAATATCTTGCCACTGAGGCTGCAATATGACATTTTCCATTATGCAATAACCCTGAATAATATTTTGATAAGAGAGGAAATGTGTCATTACTTCTTTTTGGCAGTTTATCATGCACAGCTATATCATTAACCTTTCTTCTGTATATGTGTCAATGGAAATTGCTATTGAGAGATATGCTTTGTAACTGCACACAACTTTTAAGGGGTCTCTTCAGTGATTTATTGTTAACTAAGGTGAAATCAAGTTACCTGATCTTGAATATGTGAATATTTTAAAATCAGAATTACCCAACAAAAAATGAGAAAAAAAATATAGAACCTGTTTTGTGACATTACTTAGTATATCATGATAAATCAATTTGTGAGTGATTGTGATATGCTTTGTACTTCAATTGCAAGCACTTTTCACAGCTTGCAATTGAAGGTGGCATCAGTATATCTGAATGTGGTTTGTGAAGTTTCATAATGTTGAGTTTGAGAAAGTTCCATAATCTGATAAATTTTAATGACAATAATGAATAACTGATTAAACACTGGACACCATTTTGATGTCACAAAGTAGGTCTCTGATACTTTTTAAGACTAAACTAGTTATTTTAAGACTGCAAGATTCAAGATCAGGGCACTTGATTACACCTTATTAAGAATAAAAATTTTCGCTGGAGAGGCCTTTTAAAACTGAATTTCAGGTGAAATTTACAGCAATATTATTGACTTATTTTTGATATAATCCAGTTGTTTTAAATATATATCAGTGTTTTTGAGTGGTGTAAAGTAATTGCATACATTATTACAACTTGTCTATACTACTTTATTAGCTATTCAAACACTAGTAGGAGGAGCAAATGGCAATGACTACCTCATGGCCAATGAATAAATAAAATAGATACTAACTTACTTACACTTATGGTATTAACAAGCGAGAAACAGCAAATACTGAAAGAAAATGAACAAAAAACAAGTAAGAAATGGCCACTAGCCAAACTGACCTGTTTCTTGAAAACTGTTAAGATAGTGCCTACTAGTGGATGGAGGGACAAAAACTTGTGATCGCTACCTATGAGCAATTATAATGAGTATTTTAAAGACTTATTTTTGCATCATCACAAATTCTGGTGCTATATGCAGATCATGTATACCTCCACTTATTATTGCTTTGAGCAAAGGAGAAAGTAATGTTCAAATAGGGAGCAAGAGCTTTCTTGTAGTAAACTTAGCTGATTTAAATTTATCATCTTTGCTATACTTTCATTTTAAACCTTTGGTTCTCAAATAGCCTTTATTATTTTGTAGTGTATGATGCAATTTTAAAAACTGCAATATCACCATGTTGCTTCCTTCTGGATTTTAGATGATGAGGCCTTTGTTAGCTTTATAGCAGATGATCAGTATGCTTCCGGAGCCAAAGTGCTTGGGTTGTCACTGAGAAATTCCGAAACATCAAGGAAAATAGTGCTTCTTGTGACTGATAGTGTGTGTTCAACTATCAGGTTTGGTTGTTTTCAATTAATTTGAAAGCCTATTGTTTATTGAGTATTAGTATTATTCCTTGTGTAGTTTTCTTTGTTATGCAGGGTGCTTATTATGTATTATTTTTTCCAAGTCATGTTGTACAAGTACCTAGTGTTTTTATAGTCAAATATTTGGCCCTGTTGTTGGTATCCTGTAATAATGTTGCTTTGCAGGAGCTTATTGAGATTATTTTTTACCATTAGAGATCAACTTTCGCAAATTTGGGATGAGCTAATCGATGTAGAACCGCTTTTCACAACAGATGAAGAAAACTTAGCTTTGACCAAAAGACCAGAGCTTGGGGTCACTTTCACAAAGCTGAAGATCTGGACTTTACTAAAGTTCAAAAAGTGTGTCTTTTTAGATGCAGATACCTTAGTTCTCCAAAACATAGATGAACTATTTGATAGAGATGAACTTTCAGCAGCACCAGATATTGGGTGGCCAGATTGCTTCAACAGTGGTGTATTTGTATTTGTTCCATCAATGGAAACATATGCTGCTCTTATTAAATTTGCAAATGAAAATGGAAGCTTTGATGGTTGGTAGTACTACTTAATCTTCAATATTTACAGTATTCTTGATGTTTAGCCGCCCCCTTCCCCAGTTCTAGCAGGCCTTGACATGAGCTAGTGTTAGGCACTTTTTTGATTAAGCTCATTTTATCAAGGCAACTGGTCAAGCTCCTACACTGTTTCAGCAGTTGTGTGCTGGCTTGGGGGTGTGGGGGCATGTACCCACAGGAGAACGCTTTCGAAGGGGCTACAAAGCAATAATTTAGCATATTTCTTGAGATCAAAAAGGGCTCCATTGAAAAATTTCTTATACTTTTTAATAAAAGTGAATATGTGAAGTGGTGAGTTTGTTGTAATGCAATAGCATGAACTTCGTTCTATGAATTTTCTCCACAATGTAAATCCATACATAAAAACTTTCAATTTCATGGGAGACATGGAAATACTGTTTAATTATTGTTTTATAAACATTCAGGGAAAGCTTAGGCAACATCTTTCTCTGAATTGCATATCTTTAATATAAACAACTGATGGACTCTAGGAGCTTGAATAATCAACTGTAGGATTTGTGAGGCAAGTGTGGAGCTCTTGCACTTGATTGAGCCCCTCTCATTTCCAGGCCTGAGTTCCAGCTATTACTGTTGATATTTTACTCCTTTTTCATCTATTTAAAGAATGTTTGAATGTCATTCTTACATTACGTTTTAATTTTTCCAAACTGAATGCAGTATAAGATCATTCTTCCATTTTTGAAAGACAGCATCAGGAATATTATTAATAAAAACTCTCAAAATATTTTGTATAAGTTTTTGAATTTCACCTCTTACAGATGTGACTTGATATGGTATTCCAAGTTTTCCAACCAGTTAGTTTTATGATAATGTTAAACCATTTATGGGCATAATTTCCAATACCACTACATTTTTGTTATACCAATTTGCATTTTGTAGGAATAGCTAATTCAGATACATCTCGTGGTGCATCTTAATGCTATCAAGTTAATTGAATGGATGGGAGACTGTTCTTTGCTAGATTTTAATGTACACAACCAATATCCAAATGGAACCAATAAGTTATTTACACATCATTTCCAGTGTTGGATGCTTTCTAGGGTAATGCTGTACCATTAGTGGAAAATGAGGCATACTATGGCATCATTGGTCCCAGAAGGAAAAACAAGATAACAGAATGAAGGAAGAGAGAAAGAAGGAGAGGAAGAAAAAGAAAGGAAGATAGAAAAAATGAATGTAAGAAAGGAAGAAAGAAATTAATAAATAAAGATAGAGGGAAGGAGAAAAGAAAAAGAAAGGTAGAAGAGAAGAAAAGTGAATGAAAATGTAAATACCAATCAAAGATAACAGCTCTCATTCAAAGAAGAAAATGAAAGCGGAGAAACTTCTCTAAGGATTTTTATGGATTTTATGGGGTTTTGAAAACCCTGATATAATACTAGTCAATGAGAATTTTGTAATGTCCAAGGAACTGTGATATTTTTGTAAAGGAGGGTTTGCTATACAAGAATTCACACTTGCGGATCACAAAGCATTTTTCGTAGGAAAAGTTATATTCAGATTATTTTGCAATTTTCCTTTGAACATTAGTTTTGTAGAGTTGATACTGTGCTTTGTAGGTATGGAGGGAGCTAGTAAATTGCAAGCATCCTAAGATCTCCTTACTTTTTGTTGTGAAAATTGAGCTACATTCTCCATAACTCCTGTTTGTAAGTAAAAATGTGGTGCTGGTCACATGCTTGCAACTGCAGTTAAGTGGTACATCAGGATCTCTTGCTGCATACAATATTTATATACTCAAAGAGAGATCCAAAGTACTTTTTTCAAGGTGCTTGCTATTGTAATCTTTTAGGTGGTGATCAGGGCCTTCTAAACATGTACTTCAAAGACTGGGCAACCAAAGATATTTCTTATCATCTACCATTTCTTTACAATATGGTGTCTAATGTGTGCTACAGTTATGCACCTGCCTATAAAAGGTAAGTGGGCACCTATTTCTTCTTATTGAAGGGCCTCCCTCAACTGATTGGTGTATATAAACAACTGGGATGATGATGTCAGAAAATTCAGTTTTTTGATTTGTACAGTTTGTCCATTAGTATTGGCCCATTCCATGTGCAATGAAACTGGAGGTCAGTTCTCAAGTTATGAGTTAAAACCTGTTTGTATTAATTCTTATACATCAAAAGTCTCAGAAAGTAGTGGGTACTATGCCTCTGCATGTGGCTTTCACTTTTTCTGGGACAAAGAATTAGTGATTTTGTTTAGGAGAAGCAAATAGCAACAGACGTGATGACAAAATGTGACACATGTGACACCTCTTTTTAGGCATCATTTCGTCTAAATTGGATTTTTTTCCAAAAACTTTGTTGGCAGGTCTTTTATGAAAGGAAACAATGTATTGCCTTTTTAGTAATTGTGTGGGAGGCACTGTGACTGACATTATCAAAATTGCTGTTTCTTTTCATTGTGAGTCACATAACATTTTTCAACACACTCCAACCATGCAACTATTTTGACAAATGTCAAACTGGTATCACAGACAGTAGGAAGAGATCCTGAATAAAATCTGTTGGGGTGTTTTGCTGACTTTGAATTTAATGGTGGAATTTTTTACTGTTTTAAATGGAGAATTATACTGCCAGTATTGTGACACATGTGACATGGAATGGACCTATTACATCTTTCAGTAGAAGTTGTCAGAATGTAGAAATTCTTCAAGTGAGCACATGCTTGCCATTTCAGTATCTTAGTTAAGATAATGAATAATAGTCATTTGAAGACTTAAGATTTTCCTTAGGAGCTGGTGTGTATGTGCTAGGCATGACTTCTTTTTGAATAAGATTGAGTAAACAGCGAGCTGGCAGAAACAAGATCAGCTTTTGTTTTGCACAAATCTACACCATTGGTTGTATGGAATGAATAAAACTTGCCAATAATCACTATTTCTATTCAGAGGTGTAGTGCTAAACTTTTAGCAAGGAGGGCTCAAACCAGCATTTTAAAGACCATGCCCATTTAGAATTATGCAAAATAACTCCAATGCATTCCATACTATTTCACTGAACACTAAAATTGTGCCAGGCTATATTATATTATATTGTGTACATGTATTGAAGTAGTTTGCAAATCTTGAGCAAAGTAGGGCAAGTTAAGAAAATTTCAATAGCTGTGCTAATCCCCCCCCCCACTAAAGTTCTTTGACAGATTTAGCAAGGAGACTGCCCCCAGGACTACATCCCAGTATCTACTTGTTTTGTCAAAGTTTGATCAAAATCAGACTATTCTAGACATATAGATTTTATTGTGTTACACTTGAGTTCTATATTCCTCCTTCATTCTATGTAATGCTCTTTATTCTTAGGTATAAATGCCTCAAAAATGAAATACCTCTATTGCATATTCAGGCTGATTTTACATTGTTTTATGTAGATTTGGCAAGGATGCAAAGGTTGTTCATTTTCTTGGTTCAGTTAAGCCATGGCATCATTTCTTTGATACAGAGACATCTCATGTACACATTCAGCAATCAGGCCCCGGTGCTGAAGGAAGCAGACAATTTATTGAAATGTGGTGGAATATCTATAATGTCTTCCAAAAATCACAGCCTGGCACAATTAGCCAAAAAGAAGTAATTACCGCCATGCTTGTTTACGTTATTCTCAATTATAATTTGATGGAATATACATAGACAATGATTTTTTTCTTGTACAGTCAAAGATGTGTACTTTGGGCAGGGTGACTACCTGCCCTTGAATTCCTTGAAAACTCCTGGATTTTTTGTAATATCAAAAAGGCATCTTGAATTAATTATTTTTAATTTGAAGCCTTTGAATAATCTTTGAATTTCTTTAATTTTCCTTGAATTTTGTTGCCATGTGATGCCAGCCTGACTAGTTTGATTTGTGGACACAAAAATATGTTTTTCCTTCTCTAAAGTGATTTACTTGATAGTTTGATCAGATCGGTTTCTCCCTAACCTCTGAAAAAGTAACCTAAATTTCATCAAATTTCTCCAAAAGGGCTTAACTATTTATACTTTGAACTAGGTTGTGGAAAATATTGTAGATTTTTGTTGTCAAATTGACTTAAACAAGTACGCTTGCTCCAATCACGCCCCCCCCCAATCCAAACTACATAGATGATTCCCTTTTTATGCCCTTGGCGTTTAAAGAAAATCCTTGAAATCTCATTGAAATGCCCTTGAGGTTTTTAGAAGATCAGTGGCCACCCTTTTAGGAACTTTAGTAAGTGCGCTAGATCCTTCTGTGCTGCTAATGTTTCTTGACTTGCTGGAATAATCTTAGAGTATGCGAAAATTTCGGTTTCTTGTGCTGCTAAATGGCCAATCAAGCATAAAGTAAAATGTAATTGTCAAAGAAGGTGGTATATTGAAGACCCAGAATGTGCAATAATGCGCAGTATCACATGACCCCGGTTGGGAGTGAGGAAACTCATCTATATGAACAAGAGGAACTTTGGAATAGAGAGTGAACTGTGCCAGTTAGGTACAAACACGGGTAAAATTCCAATAATTCCATATCAATGTTGAATTTTAATTTTCAATAGACTATGGTAAAGATAATAAATACCAATGCATATTTATTTAGCAGCTGTTCAGCCTTTACACCATTCTGTATCCAAAGTCCATTGTTTATCCAGGTGCAATGAGTGCAAACGTTTGTCGATATTGAAATAGAGTAGCGTTGTTTTGATGTTTTTCCATACATTTGTCTAGGATGAGTCTTCGAATGATGAATCAACAGCTATGCAAGATGTATCCAGTGGTGTAAGAGAAGTAGAGCACAGAGCGTCTTGGGAACGCGGGTGTATGGATGTCAGCGGGGAAGATAGCTTTGAAAATATACAAAAACATCTGGATAATGTAATTAATGGATCTGAAAGATTAGAGTAAAATGTAAGATATATTTGAGGAAATTTCAAATTATGCATTGCTTCAACGGGTACTTAACCACACTGACATATTTTCACAAATTTACTATATTTAGTGTTGAGAAGGCGAGAAGCTAGTTTATTTAGTTGAGATGTTAGTTTTAATGAGCACAGAATAATTCCTTTCATTTTGCCATGATTAAAAATAATCTGTTAGCAGGTCTAGTTTTAATTGCAATTTATCCCAGTTATTAGATGCAGTTTGTTAGTAGATAAAGTCGTAATTTTAGCTTATTATGGGATAAGCTGGCAAGTTATTCCCTTTTCTCTTTTCGTATAGTATTCCCCACTGCCATAGTGAGGAATTGAGTTATTCGGGGTCAATTGATTTATTGGAGTGTTAATACTGGTAAATTGATTGTCTAAGAGTTTTCTGAGAGTGCTATTCATCTACCTCAGATAATGAGATTTCTTTTCTTGCCAGAGCATTGTTAGCCAATGAAATGGAATGGAAATTCAAGGTCAATACTGTTATTGTATATATAAAAAGAGATAGAAGGGACTTTTTCATTTATTAGTAGCAACATTGCAAATAGAAGATTTTAATATTCATAGTCTTTCATATATTACATATTTTAGCATTCATAGTCGCTCGTTGGTTCATTTACATATTGTTGTTAAAAATTCACTGCTATCTTTTGGCTTTATTTCTTGGTCAAATAATGCAAATATTATTCTTGGAAAAAATTATGCACTAGCCTCACATAAGTATTTCACCATCATATCCAAAATGGCGGCAGAAATTTAACATGCCACCATTTAATTCCTACCGTTGGTTTCATAGAGCATTTTCAGTGATAATTGCGGCTGGAAAATATGAAGATATTTGTTGACACCAGTTTTTCGATGATAGCCATATGCAAATTTTACAATATGGTTTCTAAAGTTCACAAGTTGCATTACGCTAAAAGCCAGAAAATTAAGTTTGAGCAACGGGTAGGCTCTTAGCTAATGGCTTGCTCTAAATACCATAATGATTTTGTTTTTTTGTCTGAATAATGCCGCTTTGGCTATAGAAGCTATACCATTACGTTAAGGGTTTGGCGGCTGCTAATAGAAACCTACAAACCAGAGTTTCCAACCACGATTCAGGAATGCGATATCCATCATGTTTTGGGGGTAGATTAGGACTAATGGCTATGGAAAACTGGTGATATGCAGCAAGAAAGTGAATGCTGCAAGCGAAAAATGAGCTCCCAAAGTATTTCTGCCGTCTATGATAAAAGAGATAGGCATTCTGTCTTCTAACAAGACAGTGCACCCCACACAGGGCAAAGTCGACCCAGATCACAAAAAATTATTTACAGCATGAAGGAATAAGATTCCACGCCTAACCAGCACGATGTCCTGATTTACGTGATATCGAATACGTTTGGAAGTTCATAAAATGCAACCAAATTAGACTTAGGAGGTCGTTTGATGACCAGAAATAGATTATTTCTGCGAATTGAGGAGGTGTGGCGACGAATTCCAAGTGAATACTTAAGAAAACTGTACAAATCGATGCCGAGAAGACTCAGCAGTCCAGTCAATGTGTGGCTGCCCCACAAAATAGTAGTTCAGTATAATCTTGTTATAACTTTCTCAGTTATAGCGTACTTTCGGATATAACTTACCCAAATGTTCGGTCCCTGCAAATGGTTCATGTGGCAACGAACCTTTCAATTAGCTTTTGGCAATGAACCATAAACCCTAATAAAGATACTTCGATTTTAACGTACACGGTTATTGCGTACTTTCGGTTATAACGTACTTGTTTTTTGGTCCATCAGGACAAATCCCCTCGGCTATAACTTACATTGTGATTTTTTTGGCTCTTTTCTCTTTTGCGCGTCCGTCGTATAGATCTGTGCTACCTTTCCAGTTGCTTTTAATACTAAAGAAAGGGGTTATTTATTACTTTGGGAGCACGCTTGGTTACTATTGATCAACATAAATGACTTTAGTCATCACTCACTTGCATTCGTTCTTATGTGTGCCATCTCAGAAGTAACAGGCTGTTTACAAAGATGAAATGAAAGATAAAGTTACCTATCGAGTCAAAAGTGAAGAACCCACTAACATTGCCTATGCAAAAGTATGCTACGAACGTCTTTAAAGTTGCAAGTCATGAAATTTCTAATCCAAAGTGCACTATTGTAAATCAGGGGTGTATTAATAGGTGGCACAGCCCCCTTGTTAAACTTCTGAAAGACTTTTGGGGGGCTCAGCCCCCTTGTCAGTGCCAAGTTGTTGAACATTTTTCTGAAGTTGTGTCTATTTTGCTCAGGATTTGCAAACTCATTTCAAGGTTTGTTCGCAATGCCAGGCCCGCATCATTGGAGTGTCGCACCCTGCTAGGCACACATTCAGGTGGTAAATCTAACAAATTTTCAATCTTTGCCTGCAAATTTGTGCCATTTTATTGTCACAAAAGAGAACGCTTTGAGGGCATGATACTCCCTGAAATAGTTCCATCCGGAAACCATGCCACGTATCAGCAAATACTACGACGTTTTGGAAAGCATTCTGATTTTCGGTGCAATAATGAATGAATATGAATGAAACGTTTCATTGGCATGCCCTACTAGTTTCTAAAAAATTTGCAACGTGTCGGCAAATCGTTCTTAGCTAGCATCATATCTAATTTAAATGTTCAGTGATTGCCACTTTGTGCAATAATAGAATGACTTTGCGTATATTTAAAGAGTTAGACTATGCAGCTTCATGAAGGGAGCGTTTTTGAAATCAGCAACGCTTCATTTCATTCTTTTCTTTCAAAACAATAATTCTTCCTGGAAGCAACAACATTTTCCTTTTCTCTTGTTGGTATAATTCATACATGCATGCTACAAAATAAAGCTATAGCCTAGTACAAAAATAATGCTACAACCTGGCAAAAGTTGGTGTTAAGTGAGCCTGAGTTGAAGCTATTTTGCATGGTTCTAAAGGGCACATTCTTTTAAGGGCGTGGTCTCTAACATTTTGTTTGAGCCCCCTTTTTAAAAAAGTGTAAAAACTTTTGTATCTCCTCCTTCATGGCAACATCGATTGTGAGTAAAGGCAGTCTAAGTGTTTGTAAAGCTTAGCAAGATATTGCGGTATTTTCTTTGGGACTGCAAGTTTCCAACAACAACTCTGGTAGCTATTTATGACACATTTTTTTGTGATTTTTCAAATATGCAATCAACTTGGGACCATACATCATGCGTTGCATTCAGTTCATAAATTCAATAATCTTAAAGCAAAAAAATTGCTAGAACTGTCTCCTATAATCATCCGTCCTCTTATACTTGTCCAAGAATTGACAACCTATGGCCCGCGATGGGTACTTCTATGACCCAGGAAGAGATAGACTTAGATCATAATAGGACATTTTAATGGCTTTGAAGCTTTGTTACTACTATCGCTCTTATAAAATTGTCAATGTTGTTCTTTACTTTTAGTCCACTCTCCTAAAAGTTTCCCATTCCTGTAGTAACCAAGTTTTTAAGGTACTCAAACATTTGGGACTTCAAGATATTGTACAGACTAAACTGCAAGATATGTTTTTGATGATCAGTTAAACAAAAGAAGTCATGTCTTCATCATTTATACTTTGTGGCTAACTCTATCGATTAATGTCCTGCCCACAAGTGGTGTACAAGACCGTCGTAAGATAATGATCTATTCAGAGTGACCATGAAAGTTGTCGTTAATATGATCAGAAGTAGATTCGCTGCAAGTGAGCAGAATTTTAGAAATGATGTCCCAAAATCTTTGAAGTATATTTCATCTTGTTGGGTAGTTAGCATTTGCAATGAATGAATTAAGCAAATTCAGGCATATTTTGGGTGCTTAAAATTCTCGGTTCCTAAGTTTCCATGAATTCTTTTGCTGATTTTAAATTTTTCAACGACAGACGGCAACGCGATTGAAGAAGTTTCATCCATGAATCAAAGAAGAGCAAAAATCAAAGAGGAGCAAAAGTAATAATAAAGTTGACTCGGTGTTATACATATAGGGTCCTGATAATTACAGACCTACAGTTCCATCAATATGCCATTTTTAGACTACAATTTTCGCACAAATAGAAATAAGTTCACAATTGCTACTTTTCCCCTACCCTGTAGGAGAATAAACCGGAGTGATGGCCCAGTGGCAGAGCGTCTGCCTCACAACCGGTAGGTTGTGGGCTCGAGCCCCCGCCGAGTCATACCAAATACTTTACACTGGTACTCACCACCCCCTCGTCTGGCGCTCTACACATGAGAATGGAGTGGGAAAATTAAACTCTCAGAGCTACCAGTGGAACAGCCCTCCGCTGTAGCTTTCACTGCATCCGGGTGGCCTAGGGCTATAGACACGAAGATAGTCTCCGCCCTAAGCGCCATTGGGCGCGAGAAAGGACTTTCTTTCAAATATTAAAAAGCAATCCCTTTGGAATAATGAAAAGATTTTCGTATTCGAACGTCAAATTGTCGCGAAGCTTCTTTTAGTTCTGAGATGGTACATGCATCATGAATAGTTAAGAATAAATCACTCCCGGGCATTTCATGACGTACTTGTTCTCAGTCACATTTAATTTGGGGCGTTGTTATGGTAACTCATTGTGTATAGCCTAACTGCAAGCGAGGCTTATAAGTCAACTGGTCAACTTCACGACACCGTATATTACTCTCTTGATCCCATGCAATCGGTCGACTTCCATACTATGGATCTATAAAGATTTGGTTGATAAAGTGAGTGTGCATTACTTAAATCCGAGTTCTTAGTTTTATTCTATTATGGTGTCTTGTGGCTAGGCTGATCGAATGACTGTCATTCCCTTTACATTGGCAGTTTAACTTTCTTATTTCTCACCACAGTCAAAGCCAGATTGGAATTTTTGCCTTGCGGGGGAAATTCTCCCTTGCACACATCAGCTGTCAACCGCGATTGCAACCGCACAGTCCTTGTATAATGGTTTTTCTAGCTGCACAAAATTCTTCTAGCAAAACAATTTATACGTTACTCTTTACTCTAAGCCGCGCACACAACTCTCAGCCGCTCAAAATTCTCAGCCTAGCCACTTGCAGCCGCCTAATTTCTAGGCCACAAAACAAATCCCCCATGCATTTTTCAAAGGTTCCAATTTGGAGTAAAATTATATACAAATTTATCTGCTTCAGAAAAATTTATTTGAATTTAGCCTTTATTTACTACTAAGTATGGCAGTGCTGCTGTTTTTCCTGAGTTCTCTTCAAAATCTTTTTATTTGAGATCCTTCTATTATACTTTGTCTTTTCTTGTAATGTTAGATCAATTTGTTGAAGAAAAACAACTAGTTTTACAAATTGTTCTAAATCTACAGGTTTCACTAAGACAACTATGTTTCACAATTTATTATGCCTTATATTCAATTGTTGGAAAGCTGCATAAGCCAGAATTCAATGGCTCCACAACTTAAATAAAAGAAATAATATATCTGCTAAATTAGAAATGACTTCAACAACTGCATCAACACAGACAGAATGGAGCTGGATTCAGGATTTGAGTGCTGTCAACCGCAGTGCTGCAACAACAGCACCTGTGAAAGATAAAGTTTCCAAAGGGTTGGATTCACATGAAGCAACAAGAGAGGGTGAGACAATAAAGAAATCAAATCAAGGAAGAAAAGAGAATGCTAAGGTACCAAATGGCAATATTGACATTGGAAACTGTGCCAAGGAAGGCAGACAAGTCGGTGGTATTTCTGTTGATGGTAGAGAAATTGACCCATTATCAGAAGGTGCTATTAGTAAAGTTGAAGATAAAAAAGCTAATGATTTGAATCCATCATTTCCTGACAAGAAAGAATGCACAGCAAAACATCAAGCAGCTCTGCAAGGTACTGCTGCTGAACTTGATATTTCATCACCATCTGATAGTGGTAGTGAAGGATCAATTGCCGAAGAACTTTTATATAGAGAGAGTCCTTTCCCAAGTGTTGGACTACCTCAAATGTTGAACTTTCTAAGAGAGACTGCAGCATGTACCACACCAGAGGATTTGAAGGAAAAGTACAAGAGTCATTTTGGCTCAGAAAAAGTGTTTTATGAAAGTTTCTTTAGTGGACCCTGTCAATTTTGTAGTGAAGAAGTCCTTCCCTTACCAACTGTTCATGAAATCAAGACTTTGAAGAGCAGTGAGGTAAAGTTTAACTGATATCTTGCTATGTTATTAACTAGTTTGTATTATCCTATGTTAAGGAAGGCTGCATTTGGAAGGGCTCAGGTGTATAGATGTTGGGAGAACAGGTTCTTCCCACATCTATGCTACTTTGGCCTAGACAACAAAAAATTTATAAAGCATGAAGCTATCCAAGACCATTTTATTGTGCTTGCATTGTCTTGGCCATATTTGGAGGTTCTCCCATTATTGACTGTTAGTGAAACCACTTACTTTACCTAGCTTTTGCAAGCAGCCACACTGTATGGAATGAAATGTACTGAGCAGGATGGTTGACTTTTTATTTCTAGCTTTTCTGCTGTGAACAGTATGAAGAATTTGTGAAACTCTACATTACATATCAAAGCAAGAATTATCCTGGACAAGAAATTATTGACATCAACCCACATGCTCCTTATGGATCCAAAGCTGCCAGGAAAGCTGCAAAGGAAAGAGCTGCTGAAAGGTGTATAGCTATTGCACATCCTTATATTCAATCATGTTCTTTATGATATGCATTTTAGTTTTCCTATTCCTAAATGTACCATTGAGTCTAATTTGTATGATGCATACTTTAGAATGAGAGAGAAAGAACTGGAAAAGCAGAAAGCAGCCACTGCCCAAGCAAACTTCTTTAGTTGTGAGTAATTTTAATTCCACATATCTTCAATCAGTCTTGTACTTAGCTCTTTTCAGTGATTGTTCAGTAATATCAAATTACAATGTGCTTACTTCATATGATCTATCTCTGATCCTATTAGTTTCATTTGAAAATGCTGAGAATTTTCCATAAATTTTGCTATAGTAGAACATGATAATTATTATTGCCTGCACTAAGGTTTGAACATTAATTTTGAATTTATTTAGTTTCACTATAGATTATATTTTGCAATGATTTACAGTTACACGACAAGTAAAGACAATTCAGTTTTCACTGTCTTCCCAAAAATGCATCCAAGATGGCTGGACAGTGGTGCCCAAGGTCTCACATTTTGAACCAGTAATAAAGGAATCTGAAGAGTTCTCTGCTGATGTAAACACTTCGCTCCTACAAGTAAGTATGTTATTTTGCTATATGTGGGGTGCACCTTTTCCAACTAGTATTGGCTTTATTTAGGGTGTGTCATACAAGGGAAAATTAATTTTAAAACATTTGTCTGTATGAAAAGTCAGGGGCTTCAATATCTATGGTTCCAGAAGCTAGGGCTTAGCTAGCAGAGGGTGTGGGAGTTTAGCATCTCCCAACCTTGTTATCTCATCAGTAAATTTGGATTAAATGACTTTCACTGGTAAATGAATGCTTATTTTGCCATGAGATAGTCAAAAGAGTGCTGGCAATGACAAGTCTTGCATCAATACATCCCATGCAATTAAGGAAATCTTCCTAAGCATCCTTTCTGTCAATAAATTTGCACCTCTCGGTAAGCTCACAGCTTTATCAGTTGCTATTGGTAAACTATTGCTCTACACACCCCCAGAAAGGAGTTCATATGACACCAATGCCCAGAAGGCTCTTAACTTTTGCATCAAATAGTATATTGCAATTTTTACACTTATTTGAAGACTAAGGACCATAAATGACTATTTCCCATTTGTCTATACTCTAAAAGCTTTGTAGGTCATACCAGTAGTAGGCGATGGATGCTACTTTTTGTTACCTGTCTACAAACAATCTGAATGCTTCTCTTAATTTGCAGAAAAAGTATCAGTTTTATGAAAGATTCTATGAGAATGGCAATCGGTTCCTGGTGATATTTGCAGATGGTACTGGCTGCTGTTAGTATCCTTTTCTTAATGAATTGTAACTCTACATCACTATGGGGCTTTTTATTTAGTTTTATGATTGTCACCCTTTTTTTTAATTCGCATTGCACATTGGTGTCCGATATATTTCATCGTGAGCTCCGCTTTTTTTATTTTATAACTACATTAGGTCCCTCTGTGGCACAACCAACGTCATTTGCGTTCGTAGATAGAGAGTGTCTTTACTTCCATATTGCCAGTTCGAGGTACCAGGAGCATTGTGTCCCCAAAAGCATAACCGAGAAAATCTACTGAATTGGGGCCCATTCGTTGTGGGAATTCATTATGGGAATTCAATGGGAGTCATTCATTGTGAATAGGAGCTCGTCTTTCCACTTAGCCTATAAAGCATTAATTCATTAATTCACCTTTAAAGAGGCTCACTTTCCCAGTTTCTTGCCTGACCGCAATGCCCTTGTGAGGAACCCAATCGCTGGTGTGTGGAAAATGAGATCATGCAGACAAGGTTCCTGTGTACATCAACTCATCAATCTTCCTCCTGGTAAACAAACATTGTTGCCACTATACTACGCGTCTCATTTATGTTAGATAATGTATTTGGCTTTGCGAGGAATTTTCTCTTATTTCATTGTTATCATAAAGGGCAAATTAGGAGATTTAAGTTAGGGCCCTTGCACAGCGGCATCTTTTCTCTGACTTATGCAGTAGGGTGTAAGTAGAAAACTTGTGAATTCTACAGCGTCCAATAATTTTGATTCCTGATGACTGACTTGTTAATCGATTTACGAGGGGTACAAAATTAGTGTGCTTTTATTCATCATTCGCATGCGAAGTGACAATATATTTCACGAACTTATACTTCTATCGATAAGGTAAACTTCAGGCGAATGCTAAACGGACTTCAAAATGAAGATGCAATTGAAGAGGGTCAAGACGTGATCGAGAGTTTAAGGAAGTTACCCTAGGTATAGCTGTACATACGCCCAAGAATTGTAATTTTGATTCATTCGGTTATAGTTCTAATTAGAAAACACAAACTCAGAGTCTTTCTGATATTTCGTATCTACTAGAGAACAAAATTTTTTTGCCAGCTAGAGTTGATCAGCCACATATTACGACTATAGTTAAACTCCATAGGGCCTTTGTTTAGCTGCGTATTTTATAGATAGCATTCATCAGAAAGTGAAAAGTAGAACTATTGCGCGCCCAACATTTGGCGCAATCCCTTCATTTTTCATAATAGTTTGTTACAAAAATGGCGCATACCCATCTACCCCATATCTGTACTTACTTGTTGAATGACCCCTAAATACACCAAGAATAAGACTGGTAAGACCTGATCATACGTTTGCACCATAATTTTTCGAGTGTTGGCCTTCTTCGTGCACGGTATTTAAGCCGTATCGTCCATAAATGGCGTATGAAACGAGATTGGAGTCGGCCATTAAATACTCCATTAAGTACATCTACTACAACTTTCTGGTTATTTGCAGATAGGTAGATATGCTATATTCTTTGATGTAGCTAGAAATCGTGAAGGTAATGAATGAAATAGAAAGTCTGCTATCCAGGATAGCGAGTACCTTAATTGGTGATGACAAGAGAGCAAAGCATCAAGCAACAAAGGATGCTAGAGCGCTGCATTTTGGTGCTTTTCATCCGTACATGGTAGTAAATCAAGTATAGTGCTCAAAAATACCATGCACACGGGCAAAAACTGTGACAACTAGCTTAATCCCTAGAAGAATACACTAAGGTTGTTGGTGTGCAAGGGCCTATAGTAGCAATAGGAAATCATATTTTAAAACCACAGGAAAGTGGATTAAGATGGTTCGGCGATATTTGTCTTTATTGTTTCCTTCTTTGCTGATAGGTTATTCAAAATATGTTACTGTTATTTTGATGAAAGCTCACATTCAGGTCTGCAGGCAGTCCACCGTTGCACTTGAGCTGTAGCCTTGTGAACTCAATGCGTAGCTATCTTCTGTTCAATAACATGTAAGACAGATCAGCATAGCACATTTGTCAGAAAAGCAAGCTGTAGCAACTATTATTGCTGAAAAGTGGAACTTCCTATCCAGCATATTTATCCACTTTCTTCGTTGCTAATTTCTATCAGTGTACAACATTCCCTGTTGCATTGAATGAAAATACTTGTTATGCCTTGACTCTTAATAAGCTATCCTAGTGGAAATGCAGCTGTTATAATTACGTCATATGAAGAAGGAAAGTACCATTACATTCTTCAAACTGTGAGTACCTTTCCGCCAGTTCTGTGTTGCCCATTTTCCCTGTATAGTCGTCTGGTTATACGTTTTTTTGTATAGAAAAAGAGTTTATAAGAAAATGAGTTGCAAATGGCCATAATCTTTAGAAAATCTTAAAAAACCATAACGCTCAATTCCACAAATTTGTGTTTTTGTCGGCGTAAACTCAATATTACCGTTATTTTTACACTCAAAATGTTGAAGATGGCATTCAAATTCGAGTATACAAGATATGCAAAGAATTTTTAACCCATTTTATTTCAGTATATTTCAGTAAAATTTAAGTAAAGTTCAAGTAAAGTTCGAGAAATTTTCAGACTCAATTTCGGGAAAAGTTAAGAAAATTGAAGCACAATCAAGATGATAGTTTCCTTATAAGAAAAAACGTGTATTAAAATTGCCATTTGCTGCTTACAATAATCCACATTTATTGGCATCTCCATTGGATGATTATGTATTTTTTACTGGATTTTAGGCCTTAGATGTCATAGTTAAAGCAAGTGTAGCCCTCTTGCATGTGAAGAATACAATCAACTCATGGCTCTTCTTTTATCCATCGTTGTCTGCATCTTAATACTTCCTATGTAACTGCATCAGTATTGATATATCAAGGCTCATAGTTACTGTTACTTTCTTGAAGTATCATGAATTTGGTTTCGTATTGATACTGCTCTAAGCATCAACAACAACCCAAAGTCTCTTTATAATTAGGTTCCTTATAATGTTTAATTTCGAGAGAATGGGGTATACTTCCTGTCGATAAATTCTCTACAAACCCGCTGTTACTTCATTAGGCTATTGCGCCCCAATTCGCTTGTAAGCTTAATGTTTTGAAACTTGAACAAAAGCTTTGATTGCATTTCATTTGTTGCTCTATTTGTAATTAATACATTTCAGAGCAGTGCATTGATTAATTGCCAAGTTAAGTGCTAGGTAGCAGGTTATGGACCATTTTTAGAATTGCACTTTATAGCAAAATGCTTGCTCAATTATACGTTCTTTCCAAAACAGTTACGTAGTTTAACTTATGGATATAGCTTGATCATAGTCAGAAGTGTATAGTCTAACTTTCTTGAAGGATTCTGATGAATATGATACTGACGACCCTGGTATTCTTGGAATTTTTGAGCCAAGAGGGAAAGCAAGTTGCTATTTCCAAGATGGATCATTGAGGTGCGAGTGCTTCATTATTTTCTCTGAGTTCGACCATTTACTATAATATACTTTATGAATTATAATTCGTGGTGCAAAACTCACTTATGTTCTTTCTATTTTGGATGTCTAAAACTTTTGCCATGTACGTGGTAAATTGTTTTTTAGCAAAACTACGACTGCAATAAATTATGTTTTAACAAAATTTTTTCGACTGCAATAAGTTGTATTTAAACAAAAGTAATATTTTCTTAACTTCCTCTTTCTTCCTTGAATTCTGAAATTGCTCTCTTTCAAGTAGAAGATCAACAAACTTTTTCTTACCTACCTCTTTGCATAGCCTATCTCTAGCCTGTGTTGCTAGGGGCTGTACTATAGGCGTCAAAGCCTTTCCCCGACAAAATGTTCAAGAATAAAGCCATTATAAGAGGGGCTAGAAATTAAGCTGTTTTTCAAATTTGGTATAATTGAATGCAATACAATGCTAACTTTTATATACTCGACTGCAATAAGATGTCATATATAGCAATAAAGGTACTTTACTTCATTCATAAGCAATTTTTGCTTCCAATACCGTAACTGGAGGCATTTGCCTGGAGAGCACGTAGATAGAGGTAGTTTCCTGGAGAGGCAAAACATGTCTGTACCACCACCTCATGGGGGTAAGAATCTTTTTTTCATATTTGACCTCAAGTTCAATAATTCTGTTGGGGGATCATGCCAGATTTTTCATTGGGGACATTACCTCCGTGATCCATGCAGTATTGTGTCGATTTCCTTCACTGAACACATAGACCAATGTTCATGACAAGAATATCTCATAATGGATTAATATGAAAATTTGATTGTATACATGTAGTCTCAGCTCAAATGCCTCTTTTAGAATTTTGCCTCACACGGTAACAAAATATTTTTACTTTCGAAAGAAGGACTTGCTATTCGTAGGAAATTCTTGCTCTTTAGACTGGTGCTTACTCCTCATTATGGAGTGCAAATTGATAAAAATGGCAACTACAAGAAGAAGTGGCGATGGCATTTTATTAAAGGACATGTGCATACACCTCCATTTCAACCAATCTGTTTTGCTCTCAATAAGGAAATGTCTTGCCGCATTATGGAGCAGGTTAGTTTTTAAACTTGGCAAGGTATATGTAAAGAATCGATAGGGGACCAGTCATTATTAATGCAGGGTAGGGGGCAGGAAGATATTTAGAGGGGTCATCAAGAAATATTGGGTTTCAATATCCTGATGTTTTCTCCTAAATATATCCAATCATTCAAACTGTTATTTACGTTGTCTGCAATATTCTTCATATAAAAGATATGAGTTTATCACACAGGCTCAGTTTCATTGTCACTATCATTATTACCAATGTTTATCTACAGCTAAATGTAAATAATTACAGCTGCAGAATGGAGGAGTCATTGCAATTATCATAGGGGAGAGTGAGTGGTCATTAAGAAGCTTTGGTACTGATGAAAATATCTTCAGGCCTCCTACCCAGCAGTAATGATGACTGGCCCCTAAGGTGGATTTTTTGTGAAATTCCTGCAAGCTTCATTGAAACTTCAATTTGCCTTTAATGTGCTACAGTAGTGGAGAGAAAGCTGTCCAAGCCAGTATTTCAAAAAAATAGCTTTTTGAATGTGCTGTTTGATCTGTAGTTTTGAGCTTTCCTTTCTTGTCTGCTAGTGCCGAAGTACAATTTAAACTTTTGTTTCCATTGAGGTTCAGAGTTCTGTAGATGCTGCAATGCTTGTGCATAGCAGCACAATTCAACCAATGACAACTGCTGCACTGAAATGCTGCAATACCCTGTAACGCTGTGGAACCCATGCTGCAGTGATAAAACGTTTTGTTTCTTCCATACTTTATAATCAATGGAAAAACCATTCATAAATAACTGTGACTACAGAACAATGGGATTTATTGCTTGTTGTTATTACTGCATGCATATTGCATTGTTGATTGAAGATGATGACCTCACCATTATCGTACCGGGACAAGTGCTCTCTGTCATTTTAATAATGCTCCTGCTCTTAAGTGTCAAAAGCCATGCTTTTAATTTTTGAGCTTCCTCTTCCAAAATAATGACCTCTTTTTTCCCTTCTTTTCCAAAACTCTTCGCATTAATGATGCAACTATAGAATTCCCAGCTACTTCAAGAAAATATATTGTAGAATACCCTCCATATTGTTGCTATACACCAAGCTTTGTGATCACTGCCTATGCACCAAACCTATATACCAAGCTTGTCTATGCAGAGACCTATGCACGAAGCTTTGCAATCAATGGAAGCAGCCTGTCGCAGAATTTTTTAGTAAAAATTCTGCGACACATCATAAAACTCTGTGACTCTCCACTCCACCCTGCGTCACATTGGAAACCATACTGAACGCTCAAGTCTTCGTCTTTATCGCAGTTGATGCAACCTTTGCACAATTTTCTTACTGATCCTGCATCGGTTTTGTGTGGTGTGTGTTTAAGATTGTTTTCTAGAAGTAAAAAAGTTTTCCAAATTTACTTTTGAAAATTCTGAAAAATAGAAGAAATAGGCTAGAGAATAAAGCAAATAGGGTTTTAATCTTGCAAAGATTGAGTTGATATTTATTATGATACTCTGAAAAACTAAATTTTTAAACGTGAGCCTTGTGATTTTCGTAAAATGTCCATTGAACTTTGAATGTATGAGCGGCGTTTCCTTATAAACTATGTTCTTATAAAAGATATATAGAACACACTCAAGTTACATTCATACCACATACTACTTGGAATTGCTTCGTTGCTATTTCAAAGTGTGGTCAACTGCAGTACTGTGATTTTGGTAAAAAATTACTTCATGAAGTGCGCCCCGTCTTGAGATTGTAGGATGACTCCACTTGCACCTGATGATTTATATCTGTACGTAAGATTACATGGATACTGTAGTTTTGGTGGTTTGTAGTAGACAGTTAAATTGTTTCGCACTTGTTTCTTTATTAATGACCTAATTACGTATAGCTTGAAGACAAGGCTGTCAATTACGAAGATGCTGTCATCATTTCTAGCTTCTGCTTGTACTATGAGAAAAAATGCTTTCTAGATGAGGTGCACTGGGTATTACTGGTGCAATGCCCTTTTTTTGCCTAAGATAACTTTGTTCACCTTGTAGGATCATATTGTAATAACATTTACATCAGGGCAAAGAACTGTGCGATTCAATGTTGGTGCCAAATTAAAGGTAGTAAAGAGTTTTTAATTCTCCTCTTCATCAATATGTATAACCTCTTTACTTTTATAAATATTGTTTGTATTTCTTCTACATATTCAATGCTGTTTCAAACATAGTCAGAATATTATTTGTTTGTCTGCAAATAAACACACAAATACAAATAACTGAATGAGATTTTGGATATTGTGAAAGTCCTTCGTTGCAGTTTCGTGTTCGGTTAGCATAAGCACGACAATAACTCAAATTGTGTAGGTATTTGTAGCACTGAGCAGATACGAAGATCTTGATTGCTCTAAGTTGCAGAATGCAATTGTTTTATATGAAAGTTGTTTGCAAGACGGTAGTACTCAGCTGGTCAAAAGTTAAGAAAGCTCATTATTGGATTTTTGAGACCTAAGAGCGTCTAGTGTATATGTGTTTAAAATTTAATTTACTCATATGCAAATCTTTATCCATCTATTCAACCTATAAAGTTATTACAGACTGACTGAAGTCTGTAGTATAATCAGACCCTAGAAAATACGGTACATTTTTGTCATTTAAATACAAATAATTTATTGCATTTACCGATATTCGTTGATTTTCAGAACTTACTATTTCTATCAGCATAGCACTTTCTTTTGACCAATAGCATATTGAGGAAAATAGGAAGATTTATATTTCATTCGGCACTTATTTCTGAAAGAACAACTGCAATTTTTCTTGATTTGAAAACATAACTTTGTGGTCCCTTAATGTGCCCAAGCAGGTACCGTGAATTTGAATGCTAGCAACTTTAAGCATTATTTCTGATATTTTTCACATCCTGCATTTGCTTACATTTTTTAGGCAATAAAGCAGTCATTTCCAGCAATTTCACTTGACGAACATGAACAGCTCATGGAATCAGTTAGGAAGAGGGTTCAGTAAGTATATATAAGTTTATTGAAAATTTGATAATTGGGCAAGTAGTTTGGCTTTTCTGTAGCACAGAAGTGCAACTCACATAGTCCCAATATTCTATGTTGTTCCATCTTTATGTGCTGTTTGCAAATAATTTTACTATACTCATATACCGTGTGGGCGGTCACTTTTTGCTGTATTGTTATCTATATTTGTAAACTGTATACTTAGCATCAGCTGTGGAGCAGCTACCAACAAATGGTTAATAGATGGATTTTTAGGTAGCACCATATTCATTGTTCTCAAATTCATTTAGCATCAAAGTGTAATATTGGTATTTTGATGTAACTCGAATAATTACCCTTAGTAAATGTAACTTTTTGCCAACGTCATAGACAAGAGAGTAGATTGTACTTATCACTTGAAGCTAGAGTCCAAAAAGTCATATCTCTACGGTTGGCAGCTGGAAGAGGTATTTTATGCATACGCCAGTTTTAAGGAAGGCACAGTAATTATTAAAAACGTCTGACATAAGAAAAATTCTAATTCATGGGCTTGAGGCAATTTGACATGGGGAAGTGAAGCAACGGCATGGAAATCACCATTTTTGATTTTAAGTATGAAAGAAGATTGTACGTATAGAAAGTGACTGCAGGAGGAGAGCTCGACTTTTTTACGGACTCTGTTCAAAGCTCTCTCCAATATGCTATTTATTTAATTTATTTGATAAAATAATTTGTAGTTTTTCATTCTCTCTTCTTGTATTTGCTTTTTGCTTGCAGTTTGAGAGAACTTTTTCACTACTATAAGATAACTTTAACTTTGTCAAAATTTTGCTTAAGAAATTGGCGCCCATTTATTGCGTTATCACTTTTGACAGTAATGGGTTATATGAAGGTGGTAAAAGTACAGTTTTTGCATTTCTGAGGTTGAGTTTCTGTGCCTTTGTTGTTTTGTTTCTTATCAATGCCTAATTTATAGTAATTCTACTCTTCACTCTATTTTCGTTTTAAAGTGGACGTATAATGACGGCGAGCTATGGATATTAGAATTTGTTTTCAATATTGATTTGCCTCTTTCCAGAATCATACAAGACAAGATACAATTGATGATGAAATTTTCAAAGTCTCCCAAATTAAATGTTCTAATATCGCAAAAGGAGCAGGGAAAGACTAATGCATCGAAAGGTGCAACAAAGGTTCAACTTCCCAAACTGAAAGGAAAAGAGCCTTCTGTGACTGTGAATTAACCTTTTACTATGTAAAATATACTGATATCCATTTTGTAAAATATATGTTGCCATGCCATGCTTTCTTAAGAGTTTGCCAGTATTACGTGAAGTTAAAAATTCCTGTCAAATTAAATTTCCTACATGAAAAGTCAAGTGCAGTATGGATATTTTAAATTTTAGCACTCTAATGAAGCTATTTTTCAAGAAAGTTCTGTTAGTACGTCTAAATTCTTTTTGGAAAGTTTGTAATATTGTAGTATAATGTCTTTGCTATTAAGAAAATACTTCTACCTTTCAAGATACTCATTGCAAAGCAATGCGACATTCGACAAAGTATTTAAACAAACTTCAGTTTTTCAATGTAATGTTCATAGAGAAAGGCTCTGGCTTAATTGAAAGAGGACGGCATACATTTGTGTGATAAAAATGCACTTTTGATTCATTGTTTTGTAAATATGCCTTTTTCCCATAGTTCACATCGTAGACACTAACTTTGAATGCAACTTTGAATGCAATTCAATTCTCTACTCCGCCGTTACATATGACTACTGATTTCAGTGTGGTTATAGCTCTTCATGGTCCACTCCAAAAAGTACAAATTAATGATAACTAAGAGGCTGTATTCAATTTTTGGAATGTTTGAATTGTTGACAATAGTTCTTTGAGTTACAATTGCCCCCAATGGTGCACCCTTAAAGCCCCTTTATATTAATTTCATGATGCGTCGTCGGGGGCTGCGCTTCGCTAAGTTAGTATTCTGGCCTTCTTGTTTTCGTTTTAATCGATTTTACCTCGTTTCCCCCAATTCATTGGGGCTTGGAGGGAGCCTCTGAGAGTGCTTTAGTTCTGGCACGAGCATTTAGGACCAGATGCCCCTCCTGACGTCACAAATGGCCTGCGGTGGGCCTCGAGCCAGCCCAGGGCCATGTTGGTCTGAATCGAGTGCATTACCGTTAGGCCACAGCTGCTCATTTTCGCCTTCTTGTTGCATACAAGCAAAAGCTCACAGTCCTTATAACCATGCTTCTCCAAATGCTCATGGATCAGGTAGCATTATACATCTGCAAGATTTACGCCGAAGGTGCTCCACTTGATAATATGATAACTGATCAATAGAATTCACAAGCGTGCATTAAGGATTCTACATGGAGACTATGAATCGAAATTTGAGGAACTTCTTTATAGGGATAATACAAAGAGCCTACAAAAATTTATGATGGAAATATATAAATCGTTCAATCACCCAAACCCAGAGTATATATGAGAATTTTTGGTAAAGAGGATGTTCAATAGAATCTCCGCACCAAGGAAATATGCGTACTCCCTTCAGTAAGTTCCCAACACTATGGAATAAACTCCCCATCCTGTAGAGGGAGTCTGTTATGGAATACTATAGATGATGAGATAAAATTGTCACCCTTCTCTTGAGAAATTTAAAATGGATTTACGTAGCTGGGATCGCAGTAACTGTAATTCTTTATTTGCAATTAATTTAGTTTTTCTGAGTAGATTTTTGGTAATAATTAGTTCTATAAAACATATATCTAGGCAACTGTAAATAAGCTTTTTGATTGATTGATTGATTGATTGATTGATTGATTGATTGATTGATTGATTGATTGATTGGTTGTAAGAACGGAGAAGAAAATTGGTAGCTGGTCAAGCTATATCGCTTGCACTAAGCCTATAAACGCCCAGCGAAAGACGCTTCATTTTCTCCGTTAGCTCCTTACCCATTTGCAACAGCTGAAATTACTTTGTGAACCAACCAACGTGCCAAGGAAATTGCTTCTGCATTATTTTCTCTTAAAGGCATATCAGGACAGCTGATCTTTGGTTATTTTGTAAAAGAAGGGAATTACGTACATTCTCCTGGGCATAAAATGCGCTGAATTGGCTATTAATCTCCAACAGGTGACTGTAGCCGATTTCCATACCCCTCTCTACATCCTCGTATTTAGTGAAAAAGTCTAGCCTAAGCTATTAATTTACTAATTCAACATCAAGAGATGTTGAATAAATATAGAACTTGCAAGGAGATGAGATAGTTTTCCAGAAACAAATGCCCAATAGTCAATGTGTGTCATTGCAAAAGAGGCGACGAAAGAAGTGCTGAATTTGGGCATAATAGTGCCACCTTTTTCACAAGTCTAAAGCCCATAATAAATGGGGGGTCGTAATAAGCTGGGGAACTAGCAAATTTCCAAAAGTAATTAACGGGGTGTTTAATTAACCGGGGAGGGGTAAACATGAGAGCATATAGCAAACATCGTCTAGATATTTCTGTTCTTATGAAGTGCTAATATCACTTAGCAACAGCAAAATATTCTCATCTTCGGAAAAATGATCTACACAAATTTGGAGCAACTCCAAGATTGTTAAAATTAATAAATGGGGGGAGGTCAAAATAGGAAGCGAGGAGTCTTGTGCGAGGTTTTTTCAACCTCGCTTGGACCATGTAGGCAATGCGTTTACTGCGCAAACTCAGAGTGAATCTCCGCTGACCTGATCGTGAGTTGTCGGCGCTGATCGGCCATTACTGCATTGCAAGAAAAACGAAGGAAAGAGAAGGATAATGCCGAGATCATCTTCAAGGTCAAGAAGTAGGAGCACTTCTCCGCGTCGTCGACGGCGAAGGGTATCAAAAAGTGTAGTTTTTTATTGAACTATGCTGTAAATAATGTTGAGCTTTTTACCTTTGCATCTTTTGGAAGTGGATTTAGGCCATCGCCTAACTCCACTTCCTAACGATGCCCAGGCAGAAAAGCTCAATGCTATTTACTGGACAGTTTGTTTTCTTATACTAGGTATCATTTATAAGGACAGGTTTGTGCATGGTAGATCACGTAATAAGGGAAATATTTCGTACAGTGCTTTGTTGTCACGAGTTTATTTAAAGAACTGTTTGGCTTTTTTCGGTCGAACGCATAGGTAACTGCATTCTATGTGCCGCGGACACCGTAGATTCTTTTGGTCATTTTGCATTGAAAACATTTGTTGGCGAGAAAACATTTTGAATTGTAGCACCTACTTTGTAGCACCTGCTTTTACATTTGCAAGGCATGTAATGAATGTTAATTCTATTTTATTGCAAGTTTGATCAAAATTTACTGTTAAAAACAGTTTTTGCAAGTTATTATTTGAAACTTAGCCTGCCTATTTTCTTAAATGTATCTTACTTTTTGCCTAATTTCAGCCTCATGTTTCTTATAGACATGTTTCATATTTAAAAAATGTGCATATCTTTTATCTCAAAGTTCCTGCACACCAGCTAGTTTTGGGTATCATCAACATAAGTCATATATATGGAAATAATCTTAGTTCCTTTGTGCAACCTAGTTGAAAAATGACAGCAATTGAAGTAATGGAGAATGTGTTTGTCATAACCTATGATGGTCTTTACATTTAAGGGCATTCTTTGTAAAGCTCATTCCAGAGATTCATTCACCCCAAGTTAGCACAAATACAATTGCATTGTGACAGTACTGGCAATGTGTGGGGAGCAAGAAACTCAGGGCACGTAAAATAAGTAGGGGCACAGCTTCAGGGGGATGCAAACAATGAAACACTTTGTGAACATGTGAGAGTACTGAGAGTCTGGCAATGCATTGAAGGCTACTATGATTTGTTTTTTTAGTTGTTGGGGACATCATCAGGTTTCTATATGGGCTGTCAATTGTCTCTATAAATAAGTCTATGAAGGGGTTTTTGAAGGTGATTGCTCATATAAAGTGAAAAGGGCTGGTACTGTACCACAATATGAGTAAGCATTCAGTTTCATCTTGTAGGAGAAAGAGAGAAAGAGAAGAACTAGATCAAGAAGTAGGTCTCCTAGAAGGCGCTGGAGATATTCGAGAAGTAGATCACCTAGTCTTGATAGATTTGGTAGAAGTATACACAGAAGAGGTAAATATTCAGAAGATGATAGTAAAAAAGATGCAGTTGACAAAAGTGCACAAGAAGAAATGGAAAGACAAAGAAAAATGTAAGCCATTATTTCTTGTTGTTTTAATGTAGATACATCACTTATACACTTACGTTTGAAAAGTAGTTCACCTCCTAGAACAACATTGCCTTGCAGCTGCAAGCATTTTAATTAGACCCACAAATAGAAATTCATTGGAACTCTATCTCATACTTTTGAATGCATTGTTTTGTGGGGTGAAAAATATCTCACGCCATCCTTGACAAATGTAAAAAATATGGGGTATGAATTCTTACTTTAAATAATGAAAACTGTGTCAAAGTGAACAATGCCAAAAACATGAGAATTATCCATTGAAGAAAGACTATTCATAATGTATCTAGAAGAAAGTATACTTTCATTCGCAAAATTGGAGAGCAGCTGAATATTCATCATACTACTGCACTAAGATTTACAATCACTCTGTTTCCAGTGCATCTATTGCAAAAGAAGCAAGAAGTGGTTGTTGAAGTAATAGGGTTCATACTGAACTTAGAAAACCTGGAAAATGAGCCATTTTACAAAAAGTCAAGGAAAACCTGGAATAGGTCAGGGAACTTTCTATAATTTTTCTTCAAGTCAGGGAAAAGGCAAGGAAAACAAATTTTTTTGCCAGCATATCATTTTCATGAGCTATTGGCATGGTTGCTTGCAAAGTCATTGCTCTATTTGTTGTCAGTAAATGTGAACTTTATCGTTTAACATTGTGAAGTAGCAAGTACATCTGTATTAGCTGTCTATTAAGCTCCATTTTCTTTACTCCTTTTTGTACATATATGAAATGAAAGTCAAGAAAATAGTGGACGTTTTTATTGCCAGTCAGGGAATAGTCAGGCAATTTAAATTCACATATTGGGTATGAATCCTGAGTAGAATCAACATATGAGGAAAGAGGGTAGTTTGTTGTTTGGCAAAAACACTTAGGTTTGGAACTTTAAAGGCAATTGTTGAAGAGGTTCACCAATATGATGTTTGCAAAACTGCAACTAAATATATAGTTTGAAAGAAATTGCACAAATATAAGTTTCCAAGCCATGGAAAATATCAAAAACCTTTTGTTTCAGTCAAAAACCACAGGATCTGTCTTCAGTGGGTACAAGAACAAAGTGAATAGTCCATTGATGACTGGAAAGATGTATTCTCTGATGAGTGTTGTTTCAACTTCAACAATGACTCAGAAACATTTGAGAGTATAGAGAACAACTTCGAAAGCAGACAGTCCAATGTGTTTTCAGCCGACTTTTAAAGATGCAGTATCTGATGTTTTGGGGTTGCATTGGGCCTAATGGCATAGGCAGACTTTTGCAATGGATCAAAGAATGAACACCACACCTTATGTTTCTTTGCTTCAAGAAAAGTTATTTGAAAGCCTCTGTGACATCCATGGCAATCAAGAAAAAGCTTACTTTTTCAATGAGATAACCCACAACCTCACTTGGCACAGCTATCCAAAAACTTCTTCAGACAGGAGAATATCAGATTTCTCCACTGGCCTGCTCAAAGCCCTGATCTCAAAATGATTGAAAGTGTATGGTTATTTGTAAAAAGCAAGCTCAGCAATGATGCATATGGCCCTCTGATAAACAGAGATAATTTGATCCAATGTCTTAATGAGGTTTTGACTCAAATGCCACAAGATTACATCTATCTCCTTTTATGCTTCCATTCCAAGAAAACTTAAAATGCATGGCAGAAAAATATGCTGTTAATGGCAGTCAGGACAAGTCATAAAAAGTCAGGAAATCTTGTTGAAATTTGAAAGTCAGGAAAAAGTCAGGATTTTTATCAGTCAAATGAATTCTGTGGTGGCCAGTTTTGTAGTTATAATCATTCCAAATTTCATGTGTCAAGTTTGAAATGCAAACATGCAGCCTTGAAGTTTAAACACACAAACTGTAATCCCAAAATTCCATGTAATGAAATGAGAATGCAATTCAATCATGCAGATTGCACATCTGGAATTCTGCTTTGAATTTGAAAATCTGTTTAAAGAGGTCATCTTACATACATTGCTCAAATGTTTAGATTTGTCATTAGTTTGGATGTAGCTATAGGTGTTAATTTCCAGGGAGGGTATGGGGATGAATCCCTCCACCAACAGATTTATCGGTTGGTGGGGGGGGGCAATTGCATCCCCTTTCCATGACAGCGATCATATCAATTAAACTTGCTGTATATAATTCAAGTACACATTCATACCACAGCAAAAGGAACAAGACCAAAAGTAACAAGACACCAGTTTTTATCCTATGTTCTTAAAAGGGCTTTTCCGTGATTTTAGGGTGTTTGGCCTTGATAATTTTACCAGGGGGCAGGCCCCCAGCTTCCTATTTGTTTCTCTTTCGTATTCCACAGTCGCTATCCTCCCTCCCTTTGTAGACTTAGTTGCCTGGCCTGTTTTTATTATGCAAAATTAGGGCTTGTGCACCTCCTTGTCTATGGTGTTGGTAGCTTTTTCTGTTATCTGGTGTGGAGACAGAAGTTACTAAAATGAATATCTAGGATACGCTTTGCATGAACTTTTCCTGAAATTAAATCTGAGATTTCCTTTAAATTTTCTAATCTTTTACTGAAATAAACTGGCTTAAATGGGTTACATTTTCTTTCTTTATCTTGAATGCTCAAATTAGTATGCCATCTTTAACATTTTCAGTGTAATAATAATGTAATATTGAGTTTTGGCCAACAAAAATGCTTACTTTTGGAAACTGAGCTTTGTGATCTTCTTTAGACTTCTGTATCATTTTGGCCATTTGAGCATCATTTTCTTATAATCTTGTTTCTTATATAGGAATATGTGTGCTGTGTCAAATGTTTTCTTTTATGTGTCTCATCACAATATAGACAGACTTCATTGTTGTAGGACAATATATGTTCTTGCTGGACAAAAAGTCTTGGACATCCCCCAAAAAGTTTCTGACACTACACCCTTCTGTAGCTTTTTTTTAGAAAGGAAGCAGTACACGCTTCTTAGGCTTTGAGTGGATGTATGTGAGTTGCAAAGAAATTAAAGAAATGTAGAAATGTAGAAATGTAGAAATGTGACATGGTGTGCAACATCAATTATTGCGTTCTTTGTTTTCTATTGATATTTACCCATATTAATTTCATGCTAAGAAAATTTAATTTGGTACAGTGTCATTTTCATGAGTTGATTGAAATTACTCATTATTGTCAGAAAGAAATTAAAAAGTAGACAGTTTTACTTTTATGCATGTATGATGCAGGTGCTAGACCTTTTTCAGAGCATAGATTGAAGATGTGATTGTGCAAGTCATCATTGTTGTAATACAAACTGACAATTGTTCAAGTGTTCTTTGTATTAGTTGTAGTCATTGAAGTTATTAGGCATATGGGCAATTGTGAAGAGGTTTTTGCTTGTCAAATTTTTCATATTTGTTTTCTTGTATGAGAAAGTAGTTGACCAGAGAGCCACCTTTTTCTACTGAAATTTACAGATGTGTTAAATTACACTTATTTTTAAAAAGTGGGTCAGTGGTATCATTTGTAACACCAAGCTGGTCATGAAAATATTATTTATTCCTGATTTGCAGTCAGGAAAACACTATCATTTTCAAGAAAACAGTCAGGAAAAAAGTATTAGACAGGATGTGTATGAACCCTGAGCAGAATTTTTTCACAACAAAGTTTAGCTTTTCAAATCTTCAGATTGTACTTTTTTCATTGGCTGTATCTCAATTTCCTGTTGCTTTGATTTGCATGTAATTTGCATAACTACATGCCTGGTTGATTATCCACCATTAAATAGTTTTTTTAAGGAGGTGAAATACTTTCCAAATGTAAGTGTATATATGGTTTCTTGAAATTTGATCATATGTTGTTAAAATCATATTCGACATATACCAATTATCTATTGTATTCTTGTTTAGATTATTTTTGTAAGCATTGTAGATAACCCACTGTTACCAGACTTGTTTCAAATATCTTCAATGGAGACATAGTGAGTTTGCTAGTTTGTGAACAGAGTGCCATATGGCATAAAGTATTAATCAATAATTTCCTTCTCTCTAATCTCAATGTTTTGTTTGATTTTGACTTAGACGGGCTTCAGAGATGCAAGCAAAATTCATTGAAGAAGAGACACACAGGAGAATTGAAGACATTGTCAACAAGAGAGTTGAAGAGGAATTAGCAAAGCGTAAAATAGATATTGATGAGGAAGTTATGAAAAAGGTTGAGGAAGCTAAGAAACATGTGGAACAACACCTTCAAATTGAGTATGAGAGAAAGCAAGAGGAAATTGTAGAGAAATATAAGGAAAAAGAGGTAAGAGTTGTTTACAGCTTGCAGATTAGGTATATTTTATGGGAGATTCTTTGATGGAAAGAAAATGTTAATAGTTTTGATTTATTTCAGTTATAATTTCATTTGGGAAGCTTTCTTTTTAAATAGATTTTGAATTACTTCATCACACATTGTATTAAACAGATACACTCTTTACTTATGTACATTCTGTAGACGTTCTATTAAGTATTGAGGGTTTGTATGTTTTTGTTAATCCAAAAGGGGAAATTTAGAAGAGGAAGTGGGCTTTTTACTTACTCAAGATATCAATTTTATAGAACTGTTCTTGTGCATTCCTACTGCATTATGTTAATGCAAAATTCCGTGCTAGTCACTTCAAAAGGTTATCAGAATTTATCATCTGTTACGTCCACATTTTCATCAGGATCTTCATAGTCAGCCAGCTGACCCTGAAATCCTGAGACTTCTTCACAACACTCTTCTTCCTCTAAGATTTCTTAGAAAGAATCAATAATTTCTAGACTTCTAAGACACACAAGTAATTGTTTACATGGGCTATGTTAATTACCATTTTATCTGATCTTGCAACAGTCTCCATATTTAAAGAATGCACTCATTAAGGAAATGTGGCTCAGTAGAGAGGGGTGTATTTGTAAATTTTGATGTAAATGTAGGAGTTATAAGAGAGGAGGCTTATTAACTAGAGGGGCTTAGTAGATCTTTTATGGTATACTGACTTTGTTATTATTGAACTAGCAATCAAAAACTGTTTTAAATGCAATCTTAGCATCTATTTGTTTCTTTAGTGGAAGTGAGATGTTATTAGCCATGAATAATTACATTTCCCTTCCACTGGAGAAACAAAAAGATGTTTAGACCATCTTCTCAGTTATACAGTAACAACCCAAATGCAGACAATGCAAATGCAATCATGTTCAAATCTTGAGAGACAATTTAACTTAGACATCATGCCATTGGACTGCCCAAGTGTGTATGCCATGTGCTCTTTCAAGAAATAAATAGTAGATTAATGGGAGATATCACTTTATTGTTGTAGGTATTAGAGTCTTTCCCCATGTAGTGTCTCTTTTGATATATCTTTTCATTGAGTAACTTATTGTAAGTTCACTTCCTGTCAAGTCATGCAATGCAGACACCCTTATCTCTTGAATTTTTAAAAAATTTTCCCAGTTTTAGGTATGTTTGAGTTATGATAGCCGTAAAAATGAAAGGTCTCATATTTCCTGTATTGATTTGTAGGCCTTTAAAATTTCTTGATCTACTGTCTTGAATTAACATTTTCATCAGTAACAACTTGTCCAACTGGACTAGGGGGCTTAGTCCAACCAAGGAAATTCAGATAAGCCTAAGAAAATTATGTATTTCTTTAAAATCATGAATAAATATAAAATCTTATAATTCTTGATGTGACTTGACTCTTGTTATAATTTATATTCGTGGCATCAGTTTGTAGTAAAAGCTGATGCTAATTTTTGTACATATTTTGCCAATTTCTCAGTTTAGGTAATGTGTATGTGTATCCTTTTAAGTGAAAGACTAACCAGAGTAGTGAAATATGTTTGAAAATAGTGTATTGTCTCAGTAATGGTTTTTTGAAGAACAATCAGGAGGGCAGCAGTGCTAAATTTGATGAATATTTCAAGGTAGCCAAGTATTTACCAAGTATATGCTGTTGCTGTTTCTGTAAGAGCACTGTTTATTAGAAAATTGAGGCTCAAGCAAAAACGTGCTTTTGTTGAAAAAATTATCATATATTTTGCCTTTGGTGAACTAATTTTGCCAGGAATTTTCTGACTCAAAACCTGCTGGAAGCACTTCCCCCCTTGCCCCCTGAATATTCACTACTAGATTGTTGACTGGTGGGCATTTGAAAAGATTCTGAGAAATTAGGGTGTCAGCCTTGAAAAATTTTGGATGAGTTGCTGTAGAATATAGGCCTGTGACCGGAAGGGTGCAAGCTTGACTAATGTCAGGTAAAAACTGTAAGAATAGCCTGCTGGATGAATATATCACTTCTATTGTATGATGGCAGTCTCAAAGGATTTTTATAGGTGATTAAAGAAATACCTCCCAGTTCTATTTTAGCATGGCATTATGGTTTAAAAGAGTATTGTACAAATATTTATAAAATTGGTATTGGACTTTTAAGTAGTGCTTTGTTTATATGTATAGTACTAAATGTATTTAAACTGTCTCCATAATATAACAGTGAAGAATTCTCTCTTTTTCTCATAGGACAATAAGTGAAGGCTCAGGTTATACAGTGCCTTAGCAATTCTTAACATCATCTTTCTTGTTGTACTGTTTAGGATTATGTAAGAAAAAAGCTTGTGAGCAAAACATTGGTTGATGATATATATTGTTTGCTGAAGGGTAATTATAGAGCTCACTTTACACAAGAAACATGTAAGTTTGCTATACCAAAGAAAGCTTTGTTCAGTATACCATGTTTGGTATTTTTTGAGCACAGTTCTCACTGCAGCTGAGTCTTTCAGTGTTTGGTGTGCATACTATGGTATCAGAGTGACAATGGAGCCATTTTTTTATATTCTCAAAAAACTTTGTCATTGCTTGAGCAATAGTTTAGAAGTTCATAACGCACTTTGTGGTAACTGCAATTCAGCATCACCACCATGTGAATGCTTCCGTAGAATTTACAAAGAATACCACTTATCTTACACACTACTCTCTTTCCCATATATTCATTGGTACTGTGGCTATTCAAGGGGATAAAATAGACTGGTTTGGATATGTACTAGTATACCTCATTTTCATCAAGCATTTGAAATTGATTTTAAATCATTTTCAAAGTAGCTGCTGTCAGCTGTCAAGAGTTGAATTATTCACTTACATTGTACCTTAGCAAGTTCTAGGCCCGTGAAAATATTCACGTTACTTTCCCACAGTATCAAATTGTAATGGTGGTTGACATGCGCCAGTTAACTGTCGCATTGTGCTGCTTTGCGCTTGGAAGCAGCATTGCTTATTGATCAATTATATCATGAAGTTGCTTTTCTAGGATGAGTACAAAGTGCAAATTGAAAAGTTGAAGAAAGATCTACAGATGGTAGAAAGCAATCTAAAGGAAGCTGAATTGAAGCTTGTAAGTTTCGCTTTTTGTCCATCCATAATTCTTCATGAAACACATCTCAGATCATATGAGCACAGTGCTGTTCGCTGGCAAAGCTGTAGCACACTGATTCAGTTTTATCAAGTACAAAACTTTGATATTGAAGCTCGAGAGTAGTATTCTCATGGACATAGCAACAGGGGGCACAGGGGTCACTTACCACCCCCTCGTTTGAATGCTTCCTACATCCAGAGCTTCCATTTGGGAGGGAATTTCAGCTGTTAGAAGGAAAAAAAAGTAAATGAAGATTTGGAGAGAAATAGAAGGACATTTGATGGTAAAGGTGGAAATATGAGAGAAATTAATAATTTTTTTAAGAAAACGTAAAAGTTTGTTTTCTGATCACACATGTAAGTGAGACAACACCTCTATCAAAGATCATTTGGGAGAAAGACAGGTCAAGGATTTCAGAAGTCAGAGCCATTAGATATCCGCCAATATTAACTAGAAACTATCAAGGCAGTTTTAGGTCTAATTTCTCTTCAATCCCATGTAAACGGGTCAAATAAGAGCTTTTATCATGCTCTTTGCAAAACATAGAAAGTTTTTTATTTTTGGTTTACTATGGGGAAACTTCAGGTCCACTTATGAAAGTAGATCCAGAGAGTTGGAAGGCCAGCCCTAAGGTGTTCGGATAGATTTGATCCTTTGTGAATGCAAGGCCTATAAGCACTATTAGCTATCCAGATAGCTTTAGATCCGTTCCCGTATAAAAAGGTTCTTTTTCACTGGAGTTGTTGGTTCACCTTCCTGGTATTATTCTGCACCATAATACGGTTGTACAATTGACTTGCTGGCGATGTTTGTTGTCTTAGGCTGGGTTGCATTTGTTGCTGGGACAGATAGTAATTTTTACGTTGTCTTGTACTTTCGATTGTTAGTATTTCTGCTATTTTGGAATTATAAATGGAGGACAATTGGAAGGATATTTCCAGTTTCAAGGAAGGAACTTTCAGGAAAAGGAGGAAATTCTTTTCTTGGATAGTGGAAGCACTGCCTACGTCCCAGAGTATTTTCTGACTACCATTATCACAATAAGATGTGATATGGTTGAAAGCTGATAGCAAAAACACAGTGCTTTATCTAGTGTAGTGATTCCCAGTCAGGAAGCTACTATCATAGTTTAACGTTTTTGGTGTATTAATGGAATTGTAGCAAAGCCCTTAATCAAGGAATTATGATTTCGAAGTTTGATACTGCTAACTTAGGCATTTTGAATGTAGGTTGAATTCTTCAATTTGAGTGGAAGGTTATAACATCTTATGCTATTTTATTTACCTCAGGCGGAGGAGCGACTGAAGTTACTAGAAAAGCAGAGGCAATTAGAAGAGGAGAAACAGAACTTAGAGAAAACCTACAAAAAAACCGAGAAAGCTGCGCAGGAGATCATTCTAAATAAAAAGAATTCTCGACCAAAGCTAGCATTTGGCCTAAAACCGGTTGCAAAGTAGCATTCTCATTATCAGTTGTAGATAATTTATTTTTAAGTAGATATGTCTGTAAAGAAGATGAAAATTCTAGCGAGAGCGTCGTTCCCACTTAAATGCACATGCATATATTTGTGATGTGCTTGTAGCATTTGTTACTGCATCATAGTTGCACGCATGCATTCTGGCAATTTTTTTGTCAGCAACTGTCTTGTTAGTAGATACAGAGGCCTCACAATGCTGTTTAATTGCTTGTTGGTATGAGCTACTGCATTACAGAAGCAGTCAGTTGCTCAATGTCATCATAATTATCATTGTCAGTTTCTGGTTCCCATTTCACCCCAGAAGAGAGCTTAGGACTGACCCTGGGGTCAGTTTTCGCCTGTCATTTGTTTACAAGAGGTGATTTACTCGGCTACACTCAATCCATTCTGTTACACCAACAGCTACAAGGCAGAGTTGTAGCGTGAGCCATCGAGTCAGCTTTCCACTGAAGGGGCCTGGTTGGACAGTTTGCCACAGGTCATCAACTTCTGCCCTAGCTCTGACTCTCTGCAATATAAACCACTGTCAACTTAAGGGCAGCTGTTTCTCTGTGCCCGCTTGCCACCACGTGGAGGTCTCCAACCTTGGGCTAGCCATCATCATCATCATCATATAATACGTTAAGCGACGCAATGGTAGATAAAATGGTACTAAACTAGGTTAATTCCCAGAAATATGTGGTTTGCGTAAATCAAAGAATACATCTGAATTTAATTCTTCAATTACATTTGGTGGTAGACTGTTTCACAACAGAGTACAAGGACGAGTTTTTAAAACGTCGGCTTGAGCAAATTTTAAAACTAGTTCAGATTTTTAATGGGAATTTCTGAAACTACTGTAGGTGTTTCTTTCAAGATAGTCAAAAGGAATTAGAGCAACTTGTCTGGAAAACATTTTATGAGCGTATTTTAGTTAATTGGAAAAGTGTCCTTGATTCTGTAGCATCCTAAAGTATCCCAGTTAGATCTTTAAGCATGTTACTGACACTGAACATTGACTGGTAATCGTTTTTAACAAAGCGGGATGCATGCCTTCGAACCATTTCCCACCTATCTTGTGTTCTATTTGGCACCGAATAGTAAGGAGGTATTATGGGGAGGGTGGTTGCTATTTTTGCTAAAAAGGCATAATTTGGAGGGGGTTATGAATAGTTGGGGGGTCAATGTTTAATAAACAGTATGTGGACCAATGCATTTCAAAATTATTGCAATTAGTTGTTAACATTGTACAAGTATAAGTTATATAGTTTGCTTTGATTTCCTTAGTTGTTAATATTGACTTGCGTTCACAAAGCCAATGTATTTGACTTACTTACCCTTTTTAAAATCATGACATCTTTAGGTTAGGTAAAAGTGGGGCTGCATTTCTTCCAAATTGCCTAGTTGGAGGGGGGTGTTTAATAAATAGAACTAGGTGGTGAAATTTTCAAATATCTGCAAACGGGGGCCTCCCACTAATCGGTGCCAAAGAGTACATTTGGTACATTTCGTTGAATACTTTCCGTTGTAATCTTTCTATTCAGAACATGTCTTCCACGAGTCAAAGAAGCACTGGTCATCGTGTTATTTAATA
>WIPJ01000122.1:385914-401791 GCA_018155075.1 Cassiopea andromeda
ATATATAAGCTGTTGGTAGAATTTTAAACGGCGAATGTATTCTACGTTATATTTACATGTGTAATTTTTTGAGAGTTGGAGAGACAAGTCGAGAGGCCTATTGTATTTTCTCATGTCCGGATCTTCAGAGTTACTACAGGGCTTATGCGGTCATGGAAAGTCAAAGGAAAAGTGTCCTTGCCCCTTATGTCAGGGAAAGTCAAGGAAACTTGCCATGGTCATGAGGAGAATAGCTTTATCGTACTGTAGGTCAAGGAAAAATTGCCATTTTTCATCATCATGAAAGCATTATTTGTTTTGGTTTACATTTAAAATATATCCCCTACCAAGTTTATCTTTAACTTTGTAATTTCATCCAACCAAGAAAAATTTGGGTTGGTTTTGTCATTTAGAGTCCCAAGTCGAAGTATTATTTATACCATGCTGGAAATAGCCGCTATCAGCTGTCAAGAGTTGAATGTCAAACATGCTTAACAAGAGCTGAACATCCTTAGCATAAATTAGTGGCTCTTAATTTTTTTTAGGCATTGAACCCCACAAGTTCCATGCATGCATTGGTTAAGCTCATAGTAGTTGGAAAAATAACATGTGCTTTTTTCTTCAAGTTCAAAACATGTATACAACTATATACTGTATTAGTACATGCATTATTTGCACACAAAATCACTGTCTTCAAAGAACAACACCAACAAAACATAAATTTCATACAAAAATTATTTCGCGAAGTATCGTGGGTATGGCAACGCATGTATTCCCCTGATCAACATTTAGAGGTCTTCTCAACTAGAATTTGCTATGCGCCACTTTGACAATGTTAGCAAGCAAGAAGCGCCACAGTTGAAAGGGATTCATTAAATTTACATGCATTGATGTACGTCAAAGTCCTCTACAATTTTCAGTTCACGCTTCAGGCACTGCACGCTATGCTTGAGTTAGAAGCAGATTTAACTTCTGTCGACAAAGTCTACAGTGTCCTGAGCTTTGCTTTCCCAACTTAGAAGAGATTTTCCAGTATTCAAAATGCCGTCGAATTGTCAGAAACCTTGATTGATACCAATGTATCTGAATTTAGTGACACCTTAGTTAAAGCTGTGCTTGTCTCTTGACGAGCCTGCCCCTCACTAGTGAAGGATAAGACAAATGTGGTGCGATAGATGCAAAAGTTATGAGTGTGGGTGAAACACTACCAGTTAGTATTATCCAAAATTTAGCGACATAAGTCGTTTCCTATTTTCTCTTCTTATATTGAGTGCACTTCCTGCGTACGATTTCGCATCACCAGGTTTGGCGAGCTCGCCGCCAGATGCGGAGCCCTGATTTAGAAAATAGTAACAATGGTCCACGCGCACAAACTCATTTCATTTCAATTCGTTGTTATTTTAATTGAAGAAAATGCTCTTATCAACATGAAGAATAAGCGTAGAACAAAACATACAATTAAGCAAAAAACGAGAGTAATGACAAAACTGAGAGCGCAAACGGTCATAATCGTGGACTACAATAGTACACTACATCAGAGATCTGCATAAAAGAACCTAGGTTTTTCCTAAGCACCCTAGATAGGTTGTTAAAGCAATTGGTTGGTTCCCAATTCCAGCCAATAAGGTTCACCCCCATAGGGACACAATGCGATGTAAAGGAAGACATAATCCCAGGTATCAGAAATACAACTTTTATAGATAGTGGTCTTATTTATAGTCACCGTGGCAAGTGTGGGGAGGACGCAAGATATTATCTCTTTGCTTGGTAGGGCATTGCAATAATTATTGAGAGGCACACTTATATAAAGTTTATGCCATACACATTAGCACAGTTTTCAGCGCAAGAAATCTTGGCAATTATAAGAACAATTCTAGGTCAGAATTCTTCTTTAATGATCTTGCAATCTGTTGTGTGACTGAAAATTTCTGTAAGTCTTCAAGAAGTCTTGTATTGCAAGAGTAGTAACCGCGTATGGCCTTTTTGTAAAAAATCGATCAGCACACAAACAGCCTATGATAGTTTCTACGCTTGAAGTTTTAAGCTAAGCAACATGAAACCCATTATATAAGAACTATTCCTCATTTCAGCCTCTTTGGGATTTTCATGTAGAGGGTTCAAAAGATGAGATTGCCGCCTCAGGGTTCTTATCAATTCTTTATGCGGGATTCTACTGTATTGTTAGATGGAAGCAAATAATCATACATTGTTGTCGAGTGTTGTTGGATGATGTTGCATCGTTTAGCCTTTGCAAGCTGCATTTGTTGGTCCTAAGCATGCACGCAAGTCTTTTCCATTTTTGCAGCCCAAAAACTGTTGGATCATTTGGTACCCGGTTCTAACATGACAGCACTATGATCTTAGCAATTTTGGGCCCTTGCTGGATCATTTAGCCGCATCGTTTGATCTATTTTTTTCTTCTCGCAGTAAATACTCAGGCGACTTGTAAGCAAGGTAAAAAGTATCTCTCATCCTATTTGGTCACTTCTTTCCTTAACGATATCTTTCATTGTATGTATTGGCGCACCGTAAAATGGATTTATTAGTAAGAGGACTAATTTTTGTGAATCAGCCATTCTCAAAATGTTCGTGAGCACTTGTCGCGAAACAAGTTTCTGAACTTCAAAAAACTATTAACTAGCTATTGTAAAGGGGCTAATTAGATTTTTTTCGCAATTCAGCCCTTTTCAACCTTTTAGCGAGTAATAAATTTTGTAACCTGGCCTTCTATAAAATTTCTCGAAAATATATTTTCACAAAATTGACTCAAATTTGCAAGAATTGCGAAAACTAATCCTCACAAAAATTAATCGACTAAAGGCAAATGATATAGGAAGAAAATTTTACTAATAAACTTATTCAATTCAAGAGTATGAATTAAATAACTAAATTATAGATTATAAAATTTCACTAATTCCCCCGTTTATAGTGTTATGTTCAAAAGTTTAAGCACTACATTTTTGAAAATAGCAACATTATGTAAACAATTCTCAATTGTTACATTTTTCATTACTACTGCTTGGGGCCATTATCTTAGTTGCAGGTGACTGCAACTATAGACTTGCATACTGTAATCTCTACAGAGCAAAAGGACATTTTACATAATACAAAGCAATAGATGAATCACTTAGTACTAATGAATAATTACAGTGCAAAATCTTTGGCCAATTAAATAAAAATTTAAGTAATAAATGCTTATACTTTGAAGTTATCAAGCTGTTCTAAAGAATGCCCATATTCCTCCTGTAGAGAGCACTATTTGGCTACAAAATGTATAAGATATAATTGTAGCATTTTTCAAAGCCTGTTCAACAGTTTTAACAATTATTGCTGCTGCAATAAAATTCCTGCAGGACTTTCTTCACCCTGTTCGTAATGATGTCTCCATTCTTTTGGAGAAAACACTCGAAGGCAATTTGACTATCTTTGTATACTATGGGTTTCTAGGAATCGTCAGAGATCCAAAACATGTCGAACTGTAGTATTGGTATAAGTTGATTTAATCAGCCTAAAGGAACAGATCCTGCTCTATTCTTCATTTTCTTTACAATGTGTTTTGCCATTTTCCTCAACTTGTTAAGAATTCGTTTAGCTCCAATAGAAACATTTAATGGGCTCCTCTTTTCAGAATCATGACTTTCCTTGTCACTATGACGTTGACCTTTGTACCGCCTGGCCACTGGAATTTTGCTTCTCCTTTGCACCTCTTTCACTAAGAACAACCAAATAGTTATTATAGCATATCTGAACAGAAAGTTGCTGAACACGACTGGTAAATACTATGCTGTATGCACTGAATGTTGTAAAGAAATACATCGTTCTTTGGTACAGCCTCATACCATTAACATGCAGTAAATCATAATTTACGTTGTAAATATCCTGGAATCAGTAGACGTCATCGTCCGACATTTTTTTAAAAACTACATTCCAGTTCATTCTTATTGCAACATCTCGCTTATTAGTTTTGAGCAGACATAAATTCGCTTTTCTTAACATCTAGAAAAATTGCCTTAGGATGGCATTTCAAAGTGTGCTATCAGCAATAAACAGTACTTTTTCACTCCTATCTCATCAATTACAGCCTTCCCCCTAATTTTTTTTCCTTTACAGCAATCTTTCAGCCCCCAGTGTAATGCAAATCCTCCTGCTATTGTGCTCTAGAACCTTTCTTAGCTCCCCGGTATTTGCATTCTCTTGTGACGGACTGTATAATATTTTACTCATTCTTACGTAAACATTTTAACACGGCAATTTGACCTTCCCTGTCTCTTTCATTAGTAAATATTAATGAATACGCTTCTGGAATTCATTTTGAAAGGGTAAACAAGTAACACATGATATTTTTATATTTATTTTGCTTTACTTCATTATCTTGGCCCTTGTTGGATTGTAAGAGCTTGCAGTATACATTGCAATATTTTATACGATTGACAAAACTAATAATTGTTAAGCATCTAGGTTAATCTGAACGAATTTTAAAGCCAATTAAATTGAATTTCGAATATACAGTGACATGGAGAGCTAAGACTAAGTTTATAGTCAAGTTACACTATCAGAATACACGTCTTTTCATATAAGGAATTTTTATAAGAAAATGAGGCTCAAATGACCAAAACGTTAGAAAACCTTTGAAAAAAATTGCAAGGTTCCATTTCAATGTTTAGATACTTTGTTTTTACCAAAAATCGGTATTTCACCATTGTTACTTTCAGAATGTTAAAGGTAGAATTCAAGTTCAAGATTACAAGATTGAGAAAGAAAGAATAACCGAATAACCTATTTTAGCCAGTTTATTTCAATAAAAGTTAAGGAAATTTTAAGAACATCTCAGACACAATTTCGGGAATAGTTAGCAAAATCGAGTCTCAAGCAAAATAGAAGTTTTCTTATAAAAACGTGTACTTGACAACTCAGACCTGTTCATGAATTAAAGCTAGCGTGTTACAAGGTAGTGTAGTAGATGAACGGTAAAGATTTCAAGTTCTACATGAATGCCCATCCTACCGTTGCATCGGAAAAGTGCAGCTCTCATGCAAATATCAGGGGATGTATTATGAGAACCATCACTGTTCCATTCTTTGGGGTTTATTTGAACATATCTTGCTTTTACCGGCGGATTGAGTACATTCTTTACGATGCTGTTTCTATCGGCATTGCCATCTAGAGCAGTCTGAAATTCAATGCAGTACAGCTTAGCAAGGCCTTTACTTCTAATTATAGTGTTTTGTGACAGCACATTGATAAAATAAGAAAGTAAGACTGAACACCTCAAAGCAGTAATATGATTGGCATCGGCCTGGTTCATAAGCGAATACAAGGGCAACTGAAAACTGCCCTATTACAGCATCATTCAGATCCTTTCAAACTGCTACTAATTTGAAAAACCTGAATTCTAAGAAGCAGTACATGGCCTAGTTGGTTAAGTAATGCAATGCCTATTTAAGCATATCCTTCAAAGAAATGCTAAAAATGATGACAAGCTGAGTGCCATTGGAAGCTAAAGTTCGGAGTAACTTCAGCAGAAATTTCTCGAAGAGCGATGAATTGAAAGCAACTCAATAAAGAAAGGTTGTATGGTATCTAACTTTTGCTCATATCATCAGCATAATGCTACATTACTAATCTTTGTCTAATACATACTACTTCTTTTCAGTATATTTGCAACTGCAAAGGTTTGCTATCTTTCTTCATTGATATTCTGCAAATATCTCTTTCAAAAGTTATAACTTGAAATAAACTCCACATAGCACTTTTGGACACTTCTACATTTGTTGATTAAAAATATTTCTAATATTAAGCCCACACCTTGTTGTTGTAGAAACTCCAATGTGATCCATCTTCACTATATCTCAAATAATACCTTTTTACCCACTTATCCATTGAGTGACTGCCTTGTGTAGCAACCATTCCAATATTTTCTATCTTCTTCAGATCGATTTGAAGAAACTGACTTTCAGCATCCGTAGGTATTGTTACGTTTGGACCAGCACACCAGGAACCTGTAAACGGCAATATGGGATCTTTGCTAAAAGGCGATTTGAATGATCCTTCGTCAAAAGGGTTCCACATAGAGTGCTAGGCCTGACTTGGTGCAATTTGTTTACTAAAGCCTGGTTCACATATCGCCGTAAACCCAAGCTTAAAAGATTTTTTGACATACTAATATATTTCGGTGGTATTATGAGAAGCGTAAAATGCTGTGTACGTTATCAAACCACTAATCAATGAAAGTCAATTGCCACATTGTTTATGATTAAGATACTTCTCACTTTTGACCATATTCTCTCGTAAGCAAGTAGAGATAGCATTAAAAACAAGCAGGCAAATGATAGAAATTTTTCTAAATAATGTAACTTGATAGCAAACTTCTACAGTTAACTCTCTCTTAACGGACACTCCTATACATTGGATACCTCGTTAGGAAGTCCATGCTAAGTTTAATAGGAAATGCCATATGATCTTGTTCTATGAAAAGGACACCTCATAAAGCGGACAGTGGACACTATTTCCTTGCTCCAAGTACGTAAAACATATTACTAAACCAGACGAAAATAAAATAAGTATGGCTTGAAAGCAAAAATTGAAGAAATTTCTAACAAAGAGGGGGCTACAACATATTCTGCACCTTGAATGTCATGTCTTATGGCTTTGTGGTTTTCTCTTTTGAGACTTTCATTCTAAGTTGACGGCATCTTAATTTTTACACAATTTTGCATTCTTTTGCAGTCTGTTGCTAACCCAAGTGTCATGTGCTAATTTATATTCACAGGGAGTTTTTCAATACGTACCAACTCCCTCTATGTAGTTAATTTTTATCCAAGTACTGAAGAAGAACTTGAATTGTTCTATAATTTTGGTTGCTTAATAATTGATCGCAAATGTTTTTGTTCTGGGCGACAAATGCTTTTTTAACAAGAGCCCATATACATCCACCTTCCGTACGAAAACCACTATATCTCAGCCTCAAATTTGTACGGAAAGAGAGGATGAAACGGCCTTACGATTTTCAAAACCTTTCATAGTATAAAAGAGCTAAAACAGGTTACCATTAGTGGCCACAGAGGAGTTCTTTATCCTTGTTATCACAAAAATTGTATTAAATAAACATCCATTTTTGATACGCAAAAGCAGAGCTTTGGAACATGACTGCCTTGATTACCTATTTCTCCATTGAAATGGTGACAATGTATTTGCAGTTGAGCTCCTCCTCATTCAGAAACGTCAATTTCTATAAAGCCGACACCTCGTTAAAGCTGACACTTCTTCAAAGTCCCCGAAGGTGTCCGCATTTAAGAGAGTTACCTGTATGCTCGATATTTTTCTCGAGTATAGGAAACAGAAGCATAGAAAAGCTATTTACCTTTATAAACGGCATTATTCAATCGAGAATTCAACGGTGCATATTCCTTGTGATGCTCAGGATTAGTTTTATTTTCAACAAAGAATGATGATGCCGAGAGCTGTTCATCTTGAACCGGAATCTCTTCATAGCCGCCTGGACACGCTTTAAACCAAAGAACCAAGTATAAACTACGCAGTTGTGCATCATAGTTTTACTATTGTAAAATTTGTGCACTGTTTTGAATGCATATCATCTTTCGACATTAGGGGCTTTTAAGTAGTTACGTGACGCACTGGGGGTTGGCAGGTCTACACGTTTTTTTTTATTCTCCGTGAAGAGAAATTAAGGGGTTAGTGGTACTAGAATAAAGTTCGCAATGTTACAGTAAAGTATTGAGAAGTTTCGCATAATGAAGGAACCCCAAAGCTCAGCAAACAGCCTAAATCAATAAGGATATCGAACGAAACCATATTTTCTATTTTCTATTTATCACTGTTCCATCTTACTTTGTAATGTATATGGGAGATTCTAGATGGAACGTGAAATGCTCAAGACATTTGAATGGTTTAGAGCTAAGTTCAAATGTTTATATTTTGCGTAAAGAAAAAAGAGATTTCTTTTCTTCTTCCCTTACCCTTTTATTATTTCAAAATGTTGTTTTGCACCGGAATTGTTGTACATCGTTGGGAGGGGGGATGGGGGTGTTTGTTCTAAGCGTGAAGCAACGAAAAGAGTCCTGTGAAAAAATACGACAGAACTTGATGATGGGGATGGATAGTTCAAAAATGGCAATTTAAGTTGACATAATTGTTGAACAGCCCTTTATGTGCTGAAGCACACACATAAACACAGGATGGCTCAATGATGTATACGATTGGCGTACCCTGTGGTATCTAGAGCCTCAGTGAACAAATTTCCTTTGCTGTTTTGCTAAAATTTTATTCTTTAGCAGTTAATTAGAGAAAGTTGATCACTTATCTCATCCGTCACAAACTATATTAACTTTGCATTTTGCCATTTTTTTGCCAAGCCAAAACTGCTTGGACCTTTCAGTGATGAAGAGCAGGATTTAAGAAAAGTTAAGCAATTAGAGAATTAGAGAATAGTAATGAGTAGGCCATAAATGGAATGGAAGATGGATATCTTTGATTTGTTGACGCATGTGATCATGTGTGTGATTCAATAATAAGAGGACAATCAATACAAATAGAATATTGTTCAATAATTAACATTTACCCGATTTCTTGAGATCTAAATGATTTTCTTCAACAACATTTTGTTGGCCTAACAGGGAAATGAATATTTTTCAGCTTACCAGACTGTCAATTGAAAGTCAATATTTGAAAATTGCACAAGAATTTACCTTAGCTTTAATTGTGATAATTAATCAATTAAAGAGATTTTTCCAAAATTTTCGAAACTGGTGATCCTTTTTTGTAATTGGATCAAACTTCATCTTCATATATGAGGACGTCCATTCAAGACAACTGCCAGTAAAAGCTTTAGCAGGATGGCGCGCAACACTAGGCTCTCTAGAGTACCACATAATCGTCCCCTCCCGATTATTAATTATTCGACTCTTTTCCAACTCCTCTTTGCTATTAAAACCCTCCGTTCATTAAACTTAGAGAATCTCTGAAATTATTTCTCAGAGATCAGCTCACTGCAGTGTGTAAAAAGTAGAAAACGCGTACAATAGTACAAGGAATAGTTCAAAAAGTGAATTGCATACGAATAGATGCAATTATTTGAAATATCTACTTCAGCAATCTATGTTTTCTATTTTCTATGCCATCCATTTTCCACCCCCGTTTATTAGCTTTCCAACAATTTTCTATCCTCCCGATTATTCTCATACCCCGATTATTTGGTACTCTAGAGTAGCCTGGAAACAGAGAGAGGAAAAGGAGAAAGTAGAAAGATAGATACCATTTGAATTTTGCTGTTGGACTGGTAAAACTATGTTCCCACCAGCGTAGAGTTTGAGCATTTGACCAACTTGTGCTGAAAGCCCTGCTAATGGTAAGAATAAGTCAAAATTTAAGTAGTAGGAGTTCATTTTAAACTTTGCTCCAAGTTATAGACGGTCATTTTCCATAAATTAGCAGAATTCATGTTTGATGGCATCTGGTAACTTGTACAAGAGGACCTAGACAAATAAAATTTTGAGAAAATCAAAGGACTTTATAGTACATGCTGATATGTACAGATATATCACAAGTATATACCTGTATGTATAGATATACACTAGGTAGTGTATATACCAGCATACAGCAAGAAGCTGTTTTAAACAATGTACCTGAACATGGTCCCATGTCACAGTTTTGTGTCTCAACACGGACTCCAGTGCATTCTGCTCCATTGTTCTCAGGTACTGGATTGGTGCAAGTCCTCATTCGAACCTTCGTTCCACTCCCACATGTTACACTGCAAGGGCTGTACTCTGACCATAAACTCCACCCACCGTTTACTATAATAGTCAAAAGTAGTATCTAATTAGCTTCACGAGATTTTTGGATGCATTTTTTAAATGAAACGTTTTAAGGGTGGTGTGAGGAGACAGCAAGGGGGCTATAGTCTCTCATCAGAACATGCTTGCCCCATCGGAGTGTAAAAACTACCTTTTTGAAGATTTTTGGCATATTTTGTGCTTTAGTGATCGTATTTTAGCCTCCTCGTAAGAGCCAGCACCCATCGAAAACTTCTTGGCACCACTCCTTAAGTGCATGTTCTAACACTTGATTGTTGTTAGGGAGTAAGCTCTCACAAATAAAACTGTGGCTGCACATAGTACAATACTAGTTTACGCAGAAGGGAAATGAGGACATATGCAATAGCATATTAAAATGATTTCTAATTATACCACTACTTACTAAAATTTATGGTATAACTACATAAGTAAAGCATACATAAACATACCAACACATGCTGCATTACTTATATCATTTACTTTCCTCTCAAGTTCGCGATATCCATCAGCTAGAAACACATGAGATTTTGATGGCTCAGATGCAATTACTTGCAGTTCTTCTTTCATTTCATTTCGCTCTTTTGGAGTTTGACTGTCTGGCTCAATGCCTATAGCAAACAATGCTACGCCTTCGTCTTTGAGCAATTGTGCAGGAGCATGCACAAGATCCTTCCCCTCTACAAAATTATTTCGATTTATTTCAAGTTTGTTTGAAGGTCCATCCGTTACTAATATCATTACTTGACTTGCTTTTCTCTTTTCATTCGAATGTATTAATTCAATGCATTTCTCCAGTGCAACATCTGTACGAGTTCCTCCCGTTTTGTAATAAATATTGTCAATTGCTAAATCCCTGCTTAGAGCATCGGGAAAGTGAGTGAGAGGCAGAGCTATTTCGGCTTCTGAATCATAACGGATTATAGCCAGTCTTGTTAAACTCAATGAAAACCTGTCGCATAGATGTTTTACAAACTTTGTTACTTGATTCCAGTTTTCATATTTTACACTTTCAGAGCTATCCAGAAGAAATATGAGATCAACGGCCTTGGAGCATTCATGAGCTGTGTAGAAAGAGAGAGCAAGAATAAATGGTAACTGTAGTATTGAGCTTTGAGAAGTGATCACATTTTCACAGTAGAAGGGAATGTGACTTCAAAGATTTCAAAATTTTGAAAAGGATAAGTGTATTTTATAGTATACAGCTCCCTCTTGAATGATCGCAATTCATTGGCAATCCTTTCTGTAGAATGTACTCAATACAAAGTAAAAGCTCCTTTGCGAAACAAACTGCTGTAAATATCTACCCTATCATTACTAATGGTTTCATTAAACCTTAGCAGTTGCTGTCAACATGATCATGAAATAAAAATACATATCTTTGATAAAATTTTGATATAAATGATGGCTAAGCTGATTGTTCGAAGTATGTTTTAATTGATTCAGCAATCATCCTCAGCTACAGACTAATCGTTTTGCATGAATATCAAGCTATATCGACGAAAATAAATAATTTGATAACATTGCTAGTGCTACACGGCTTAGGATTCATGTAATATAATTATTCTGTAGTGATTAATGACGTGGCGTGACTTTTCTTTCTTGAGGAGGAGGGGAGTGGCATAGAGCAGCGTTGTAACAGTTGATTGATAGAAGCTGATATAACTGTAAATTCACTGACATTGATGCGGATTTGCTGACAGAAACATTTTCTAATCAAGAGCTCCTTTTCTCTGAAGGTAGTGCATTGATGTTAGCTAGAAAGGGCGTTTATAACGTTCATTTTATTACGTCTTGACAAACATGCAGTCACGTAACAACAAAAATCAGTGGATGGCAATCTACCGACAAGTTCGTCGAAGCCTGGGGGATGTGACATCCCCACGCTCTCCGCTAGGTAGTGTCTGGTAGCATTGTTGACTCAATGAAAAAGTTTTCCTCCTAAATGCCTGTTTACACGATCATCTTCAGAACACATTTAAAGAATGATGATTTTTCAAAATTATGATATAATAAAGAAGTCAATGATAAGCACTTGAAGCTGATAAAAGTGATTGGCTAAGTGCAACTTGAAACAGCGTGAAGGGCTTTGGGAACGTAGTTTGCACGATCAAATGATGTTGCAGCATGAGACTTGAGAAGCCATAATAATTTAGGTGTGTTCTGAAGGTGATCGTGCAAACCGGCCGTAACTCATAATAGTTATCACATATGAAACTCTTATTCAATTTACAACAACTAAGAAACTTTTAAGCAAGTTATTTTTATCTTTTACATACTGTAGTTGTTTAGTATTTTTCAATCAAAATCTGCGGTGACGGTAAGAGTTCTTACCTGACTTGTTTTTCAAGCCATTTTTCTCTTTCTCTAACCTTAATCTACTAGCATCTAATTCTTCTTCTTCCTCATCTTCATTTGACAAAATATTTACTTTTCCATGCTTTGATTCATCTAGCACTTGCTTTCCAAGTCCATTTTTAGTAATTGGCTGGGAGGAATTCGATTGCAATGTAGTATTTTCCAAGACTCGTTTTATAGAAGATAAGTAAGTTTCAGGGAATAATATCGTGTCTGATGGCGATGTTGACCAGTCATCTGGTGCTTTTGTATTGTTATTTGAAGGTGATTTTGTTTCTGCATTAGATGTTTTGTTTACACTTGTTCTCTCTTTTGTACGTTCCTTTAGGCTTTTTTCTGAAATTTGAAGCAAAATTGCCATCGTTAATAGATTTCATAAGAACTTGACGCTACTAGGCTGAAAGGGAATGAATCCTTTCCTGGTCACGTCAGTCACAATTCTTGTGTAAGTAAATTTCTCTTTGATATTGAAGCAATTCCAAGCTTTAAAATCGAACCTTTGTTTGCAAACAGATATCAGTTGGATAAATTGATGTCTACATTAGCAGCACATCCATGCTAAAAATTTTGCCTCATTATTTTACTTTAGAGTAAACGTGCTATAATCTCTTGTATCAAAGCATTCTCAGAGATGAACGTGAAGCAAAGATAAACATACCTATAGCTTTTTCTTTCAAGGTTGCTGCCCATAGCTGTTGCTCCTCCGTTGCCCTGGCACAGTGATTTAAAATCAGTAAAATGTATAATCCTAAGACACTGAATATAACTTTATTTGCTTGCTTATCTGCCATTTTAATAACATCTTCCTTTTGCTGTTGGTTTTTATGTTCCTGTGACCTTTCAGCTGGTGGTCATGATGGGCTTTGTGGAAGCATTCATGCATGAAAGGTAGCTTCATTCCTTACTATTCGTACAGTTCCCTGTGGAGGAGATACTCTCTCTTCAACGTACTGTAATTCTAAACGAGGTTTAAAAGAAATGAAAATATGTTAGTGTTTCTCTAAAATCATAATTGGAAATACTGTCATTGTAAGATCTTTACTCTGCGTTCAGCTATAAATCAAACATAACATAAAGACATCATTTTTCATTTCTTCCTTTCATACTTCTTTTCATGGTATTCCACCTAAAATACTGTTTTCCTCCGCCTCGATTTTCTCAAATTTTCCAGAAGTTGAGGCTGAAATTTTTAAAATATATTTTCCAGACTTTTCTACATTAAGCTGGCTGCAAACTGTTCCCATTGTACTTGTTAATCATGCAAAACTCAAATTTTCTCATTCGTCTTTAACGTTTTAAATTTAGGAATGAGGTGATGTCAATCTTTAGTAATCACAAAAGCAAACTTTTGACTTAAGCCTTAAGATTTTCTTAAGGTTTTTATCTTTTGAGCCTCACTACCTTAAGTTCTGCATTCTTGTAAAACAAACCTGTAAAAGAAATTTGCGTACCTTAAAATAGAGAGATATGATCAGAAAAGGGACCCAGTTTCTAACCCGCTAAAATATTTTTTTTCTCTACTCATTCAGATTGTAAAGCATTGGAGAGCAAAGATTGCTGCTTTTGCTATACATAACCACCAGATACGAATCCAAGTTTTCTTTTAAATTCCTTCAAGTAATTGTATTGAGAAGGCTATTATACACTTCACTAATGTCAGACAGTCGAACACTAACTGTTACAGCATTGACATGTAATGAAATATATGATCATAGCAAAGCAAAGCACTCATAAGCGCCTAACGAATCATTTCATTTCATTCTCATTTCATTCATCGTTCAGCTTATTTTATTTTCACATAATTGTGAATTCATTAAACAGGGTAAAGGAAACTGATTTGCATATTGCCCTTTGTAAGACTTAAAAACTAATTACAAAAACCTCTAAATATTAACAAAAATTTGCAAATATCAATTCTAAGCTCATACAAAGCATAGAAAAATACTCTGCTTTGCAGCACAACCCCTTTCATGAGTTCTTAGGAATAGAGGAAAAAAGTGTCTAGATACCAACTGAATACAACTTTTGACTTTCATGGTCCCATCATTTTCTGTTCAACTTTCACCTCGTTAATAGATGATACCAGTTCCTTATGTAAAAACCTTGCTCTCGATTATCTTTCATCAGCTGCTTTAGCAGTATTCAAAATCTTTTACGATCAAAACGTTGGCGACCTTCCAGCACCTTAATTATACCGCAAGTTGGTACATGATTTCCCATTTCCATTTTTAGATAATGGCCTTAAAACAATTATTTTTTTATTTCTCATGCATATGTCAAATTATATGCTACGTCTTAATCATGTCAGCGAATCTCTGCTTAATCCCGCTGAAAATTCCAATTAAATTTCACTTACAGTGTTGTACCTGTTTTTATCACTTTGGACTCTGCTTAAGATAAATGTTCATTTCCATGATTTGCCAACTCTTGCATTGTAAAACCTTTTTCAGAGAAACAGATGGCTTCATCCATAAGTCATGATCAATTTTGGCGCTCTAACTCTTTATCTATGAGCGGGGTACTTTATGGAAGGTCTGTGGCTTGAGCCACACTTGATTGGACGTTGGCTGAATGCTGTAATTACTTTAAAAGGGCCGCCATTGATTAAGCGCCGCAGATTTTGGCTGGATTTGAAATAAGTGCCGCCTTCGAATAAGCACAGCAACAAAGGTCAGACTAAAGGTATTGCTTTTCCAATGGTTTCGGTTATTTGTTAAATGACATGCAAGGCCTACGAAGTGAACAAATAAGCCAATGAATATCTACTTTATTATTTTATAGGATTCGGAAAAGACCTACATTTATTCACATTATGTTACAATTCAGAGTATCTATACTTGGTTTTCTTTTTATTCTGTACTTGGTCATTCAAGAGGTATATTGTGTTGTTCTTCATTTTGCATTTTTTTCTAAAAATAGTGGCCACCTTCGAATAAGCGCCCCGTGCTTATTCGATTACTTTCCGTTCTCACTCTCTGCCTACCCAGCAACAAATGAGCAGCTGGTAGCAGCACTGGGGAGATATAAAAGTGGTGAGGGGGAGAGCTAGATACCCTATTTTATAGGTCATGGCTCAGGATAAGTGTCCCCTCTCTAGCAGGCATTCCCACATAGTGGTGGCCGGTAAAAATTTTTCCTTAAGAAAAACAATTTCTTCAAATTTTAGGTGCACAAGAAAATTTTTGAAATCATACCCTTAATACTTTCATCACATAATCGGACTTCTGGTGAAGAAAAATTTGGGGGAATGAGGTAATAAATACTACAATCTACAGTTTTCTTATTATTTACTCTGGCTGAATGGATCAAAGTCCCAATGATCAGCATTTTTATTTCTTGTAAGAAGAACAGCAAATCTGATAAGATGTTACTTGTAAAACTGACTTTGACATTGCGAACTTTCATTCCCTAGTCTGCGATAGGTACAAATAGTTAGAGTGATGTTTATGCCAAAAGAAACAGGAAGTATCAAGATTGGTTTTGCCAGTATTTTGCATTTCTATTACTTTTAGAAGCCCCAGTAAATGAGAAACTTAGCTCTGCTATTTCTGAGGTGGCCAATCACATTACTTAGACGTCAAAATTTTCGCTCTCTAAAGGCTATGAAGCATATGAAAGGGTGTTAATGGAATCGTGATGTTAATCCTTAGCCCTAGTGCAACCTCATAGTTATTACTAATTATACTGCTTTCAATAAGTTAGAGGTAATGGAACTGCTATAATTCATATAT
>WIPJ01000122.1:407859-419422 GCA_018155075.1 Cassiopea andromeda
TATATATATATATATATATATATATATATATATATATATATATATATATATATATATAAATGCAGCTTGGCCGTGTCAAGGTAAGGAAACTATTTCTCGGCATTTTGTACAACATTGACTGGAATACACAGTCAAAAACTAAAAAAGTGCAACTCTTAAAAGGTAGTTAAAGCAAGATATCCAGTGAAGTCAACTCTGAAAACAATGCAAAATAAAAAACTTCACTTTAACAAGTATTTCCTAGCTGAATTTCTTCAAACATAAATTGAGAAAGATGCCCAAATACCTGAATAACTTAATAGATATAGATTTTGCATCATCCTTTGATATGCTACAGTGAGATTACAACTTTCAAAAGCTCTTGAGAAGCAATGTTTCTGAAAGCGAAAATAATCTAAAAGTGATAGGACGATTGAAGTGTTCTAACTGCAACAAGTCCAAAAGACATAGTTGTCTCTCCATCACGCTCTGAGCTTTTCATTGCATAATTTCAGCGATAGCAGTATCAAGTGATGCATCAAGAATAGAAACTTTGTTGAGTCTTGCTGAATGATATTATCTAAAAAGGGGCCATTAACCTATAACATCAAACTAAAATTGGAGTTCTTAGACACTAGCCCACCCCTTGTCACACTTTGTCACAAATCTAAAAAGGGGCCATTAAACTATAGCATCAAACTAAAATTGGAGTTTTTAGACACTAGCCCACCCCTTGTCACAATTTGTCACAAATCCTAAACTACACATTGGGTGCAATCTGTGACACATTATAAATTTCAATAGGAAGTTTCTCTGCCTTCGTAATAATGTTTTTGTTATGTATTTTTCACTGAAGATATTGAAAATGAAAAGTGAAAATGGCCAAAGTAACATCAAAATAGGATTGCCATATTAGGTTTAGACGTGGGGGCAAAATTGTTTCGAGGAGGGCCAGACTTTTTATTTTGAGGCTAATTGTGCTAAATAGCTAGTAGTTTCATAAATGTGACATCCCACTCCAGAAGAACCCATCCACCCTTTGCCACACTTTGTCAAAAAAATCAAAAGAACCCCCACCCTCTTGTGTGATTTAATATGTGAATAGCCCCAAAGGAGCACAGAACTAGATGTAGACAATCAACATTCATGTAATAATGCCTATTAGAGTCTAGGATCTTCACCTCTAAAATGCGTTCCAACAACACAGGGGAAGAAATCCCGCTACATTGAAGAGCTATGAAAGCTGAATCGACGATTGAGCTCAATGATCAGAAAGCATTGCTAAGGACTGCAGGTACTTTGATTGGAAATTCTTACACTACCATCCTGGAAAAAACTTCTGATGTACATTATCCAAATTTTACAGCTCTTTTGGTCGTTGTTGTTGGATCAGAAACGGCTAAAATTTTTACCAAACTTTCGTCAGCTCTCAGCGAATGGGGTGAGCTTTTGTAGCATTGGGCTTTTGATGATTACTATTGCGCATGTCAGGAAGCCAATTCCAAAGCTCCATGAAGATAGCATCATATTTCATGGGCTTATATAGAAGATGCAAGTCAGCAAAATGAGATAACATCCAACCAAGTAAAAGTTTAAATTTTACTGAAATTTTTAAAAGTTTGAATTAGGAACTTTAAACTTGATAGAGAGCACAGCATATTACATTAATCTCTTCCCAAACGTGAATTGACAGCATTGAATGTAATATGTGCTCAACAAAATCTCTAGTAGCGTCTACATGATTTCTTATATGCACACATCAAGAGCAATTATCTAAATTTATACGTCCAAATTATGCTGCGATTGTAATATTAAAACAGTTGCTGATGGCGTCAATAATAAATAATGCTTTTTTCGAAGGCAAGGTTTGTTGGAAAAGTATTTCAGTAGTGCATGCTAGGTAACAAACGAAGTCTCAAATTTGAACAAGGAAAATTTGGCACTTATCTTTAGTTATAAAATATAAATTTGACCACATTGCCAAGAAAAGCAAAGTGTTGGTGGGGAAATCATTTATTGAATATTAAAGGAAATTCTTATATTTTCTTTATATTTTACACTGGTTCGCTGAAATATGGAAGTCTTAGATTTTTTATTCGTAAAACTGATACCGTAGATGGCATTGCAGGAATTATGTCTGGATTTCTAGCAACCGTCAAAATTTTTTCGCCTCATTATCAGTTGGCTAATTCCTTATCTCATTTTCGCAACGTTAAACTTATTACAACGTGCTTATCTTTCTCTAGCCATATGGTTCTTTGCTTCTTTAGGCTTGCTTGTAAACGAAACCACGATAGAACGACCTGCGTCTGATTCTCACCTTATTTGTGCACAAGGACAAAAGTGGATATGGGTGGCCGTATAAGTTCACGCCTGACCATTTAGTCTGTCAAATATTGTTCAAAAAAGCGCTTAGCGTCATCCTATCCACATTAATCTTTAAAAAGTGTCTGTAGTAAGATTAGCTGATCTTTTTTCTACCAATACCGGTGAACCTTCATCACACGTTCTACAACTGAAGCCAGGTGGTAGGTGTTTGGGTCCTATTCTCCAAAAATGATGTCTAGATCGTTTGTTATCTTCATGTTGCTCGGCCTTTTGGCTATGAACTTCATAGATGCAAAGAAAGGTATGCTTCTTTTTCTTGTATTATTTATTTTACATTTAATTTTACTTTGAAATAAAAAGAACAAGACAGCTGCATTTTTTAATTTTTGTTATAGATATGTAATGAAATGGCAGTTGATTGCTTGAATCAAGAAGATTTGAGAATAGTCAGTTGTAGAGATGCTTTGAATTACTTTGAATGTTTTCGACTCGTAAAATTGGCTAAACGTCAATAAAACATAGAACATTTCCAAGAAAAAACTTATTTTAAACTAAGTAACTTCAAAGAAGTACTCATAAAGAGTAGAATTGAGTCGAAAAGTTGCCTATGATTAATAAGCTCAATTTGTAAATGTTATTCTTGGCTTCAAATATTTCTCTTTCATCACTGGATCGAGCATAGTATTTAAAACAATTAAATAACCTTTGTATCTTATTTCATTGACGTATCATTCCATTTTTAGTAGTTTAAATCTGTGGGTAAATACTTGAATTTACGCTAAAGTGAAGTTTTTAGTGGAAGTCCTGTCACTTACAAATGCTTCAACTAGTACATTATTTACTGCATTGATGAAGAGTGAATGTAGTTTCAAAAATATATCATTTTAAGGAACTTTAACTGCTATCATTATGTACAGACACCCCCATATTAATTCCGAGCTTACCTTATAAAGTCAGGACCTACATTTGAAAAAATTTCGCAAATTGTACTTTCGGTCAAAATCTCAATGCCTTAGTATGATGGAATTTCTCCCAATACAATCTTCTATGCAACTTAGAATTGTCTAGTATACTGCTAGCAATACTTAATTTCCTAATTACTGTATTCTGGACAAGAATGACGATAAGAAGCTACATTTCTTTGACTCTTTCATGAAGGTGATGCATTCCGACTTATAATGTTTGAGAAACTACGTGTTATGTTATAAACCATTTTATAGTTGATAACTTAACACGTAATTTCTCAAATGTTAGGGAAAATGACATTCCAACTACAGTGTAAAATTAAAACTGGAATTGCAATATCTGTATTCCTACTGCTTAAATTAATACGTTATATGTCCTCAATCCTAAATGTAAATGTATTAATATTGCAAGTGAGTATATTAGTTCCGTATTTCGTCTCCATGCTTTCCCTTAAATTCATACCAAAGCTGTGTTTTCTCCATTTAATTTAATTCTATTGCAACTTGCACTTTCAGTAAAAAAAGCTAAGTGTTTTTTACAAAACATACTTGGGAGAATGGGAGAAGCAGTTAAACATTAATGTAACTTTCTCGATGCAAAGTTATGGATTGTAGGTAGATCAACGTCAAAGTTGAAGATGTCTCACATCAGATGGAATGTCTTTGACGTCTTTTGTTGTCCTACTAGGCAGCTATAAATTGTTAAATACAGAAAATAACAAAGAACGTGGAATCTCCATCAAAGAAACTGGTTTTCAGGATGCATCACTAATTTGCTTACAAATATTTGTTGCTCTTTGTTACCTTGCATAATCAAGCAGCAAATCTGGTGAGTCTGTAGGTGTCAAGGTCAAGATCTTTGCCTATCACCTATAACATTAGATGAAAAGATGGGAAAGACCACCAGTAGCTTGACATAATCACCAAGTAGTAAAATAATTAGTGATCTGAAAGGGTGGGAATTTTTTCCATCTCGCAAAGTATGTGACATTATATTATTTGTAGAATTAGGTCGTACTTGATGTCGTGATAACAAATACTCGCTAGATGCGCGATTGAGGCTTTATGAATAAGGCTCCGCATATCTGTGCCCTTCTTTGAAATAGAACTGGCGAATGGAAAAATTGTAACATAGAATCTTAAAAATTTTATGCATATAGTGCTTTCCCAAAGACCCATAGGCGATGAAAAAAGTAGCATGGAAACTAGAAAGTGCATGTCGCTTATATTTACAGTCATCAAAAATTTGTGAAGAAATTTGCTCATTTGCTAGATGGTGTTGAATTCATCAAAATTGAAGACGCGAAAGGGTGCTAAATATAACAGAATTATTGAAGCATTTGCTTTAAAATGAATGGGAAATAAAAATTTCAGTTGCAAGTATAAGCTGTCTATCACCATAAGAATATCTTTACATGATGCTTTTAATCTTCTATATGTCTATATAACAATATCAATTTTGTGCACTAAGCTAACAACTGTGGATGTTTATGTGCCTCCATGCATTCCTGGAATGAGGACGAAATAAAGCAGTATGCGTTTAATTACGTTTATTGTCATAAAATGATGAAAAATTCGGATGCAAAGCATACAGCTGCTTTGGTAGATAAGATGTTAAATAAATCTCTATTTTGCACATTTAGCATAAATGGATGAGATTAGTGAAAGAAGCTGCCAACTTGGTGACATCCCTAAAATGCTGACTACCGAGAGTAAACGAAAATGTTAACTAACAGAAGAGATAATTTTAGTAAAATGATAACGGAAAATCTAATGTCACTATGATGTAACAACTTTATTGTTTTCATTAATTAGAATTTTTTCTTAGGCTTCGTTCATACGGCGTATTATTCACGTGCCTTATAAAATATGTTATTTGATTCGAAATAAATAGAAAATACGGCAGTTGATTCAAACGCCGTATTTAATGTAAGCCGTATTTGATAGGCTGACTTTTGGTTTCCACATGTTGGCCTCAAAATAGATCACTTTTTTAAGGTTTTGGGAGCAAGGTGAACTGCCAAAAATAAATGAAAAAGCCTAATACTGCCATCACTGATTATTTTGCATTCGTCTTGTTGGCTCCCAATGCTTTGTAGGTTTAGGGGATCTATGTCAGTATGAACGCGGTACTCCATCATGAAAAAACGTATATACCGTGGGCACCGCTTTCACATTCAAATAGAACAACTAAACCTGCAAACCATTATTCTGCATAAGTCAACAAGACTTATACAGAATAATCATTGAATACGGTATTGGGTTTTTTAACTAGCTCCCCTTATATTTTAGGGGGTCTAGTTCCCGGTTGCTTCAACCATTATAAGCAACCTAGAGCTAACCCCCTAACATCTAAGAAGCAGTTGGAACTACAAGGAAAGAGATAATACCACGTCTGAGCCAAAAAAATTTGAACAAGACATTGCTAATAGTTTGTTATACTCACGTTTTTTTTACGTTTTTTGCAATTTATTCGTTGATTTAAGACACTTTTTAGAACTAAAATGTAGTCAAAATTTATGAAACTTTTGGAACTAGGCTTTGAACTAGGTTGTTATAAATAAACTGAGTAGTGAATGCATTAGCATTGTCACTACAGAGCTCCAAACATCGTAAAAAATCTCGTCTCTTGAAAACATCTTATAGGTCCCCTCAGGGCTTTAAAAGCTGGGGGTTTAGGAGTTATCTTAATCCCAATCTACGTCGAGTACACCACTGCCAAATACCCAGCCCCCCAAAATCGATTAAATATCGGAACCAGGTAAGGAATCTAAGCAGAATATGGGAGATACTACACCCCTAACCTTGAAAAGTGCCATTTCGCAGCGCAGAAACGCCAGGATAGGGCAACTTAGTGATAAGTATTGTTGCTGTAGCTTTCTATCAAATCTGCTACCATATAAATTTCATATTAGTAGGGCAAGAACTTGACACCCTCAAAATATATAAGATTGGTGTCCCTGATCAGAACAGAACATGCAACATACAGTGCTGTGTAGTACTCTTGGCAGTTCCTTGCCGTTGCTAGAGCCACCATCTTTTATTCAAGCTGATAGCGCGAACTTCATTCCAGTCTTTTGTTTGTTGACATGTTTAAATTGAGTGCGGAGCAAAATCAAAATGCAATGGAATATCATATATTAGCAAATCGCATAATTTATGCACTTAATTCGGTACAAGGAAAGCACAGCGTCTAAATAAGAACCGAACTTTGGTCGTATAATACTGGCAAACAACGTCGAACTAAATCATTGCTTCGAATAAAATGAAAAGTGCTGTTCTAATTCAATTGAGATGCCGTACATATCATGTAATAAATGGCATCTAGGTAATACGGCGCATGAATAATACGCCGTCTGAACCAAGCTTTAGTCTGGCATAAATACAAGGATGCAAAAAAAGTACTTTGCAAAGCTTTTGCTTTTTCTTTTGTGCCCTTCGTCTTAATCTTTATCAATTTTTGGGCTTTTTACATTAATTTTCTCCTTGTTTACAAAAAAGTTGGCAAAGTATTGTTTCAAAACAAATGTGTAACTACTCCAGTGTCCATTGGAGTCTCTATTCACCCATATGATGCAATTCCAGTAGAAAAAACTTTTGCTTCAGCTTAACAATTACGATCATTATTAAATGTGATCTTAAAAGTCAATAAATCAATCATGTTGGACAATATTTTGAATTCGGGTTTTGCCAGGCTATAGATGTTGGTAAGGGTTGTGCTCTAGGATAGTCTTTGTATCTACTTGGTTTCATATCTCTTACATAGCTCTTGAAGGTTATTTCTTCTGAGTTTGATGTCATATGATGTGCTGCAAGAATACAGAGAAATGATGAGATGTAATCGTGTCTTTAATCATGTCCGTGTGGTACTAAATAATGCAATTTCTCCTAATCTAATCTGAAAGGTCATAAAAAACAAAAGACTCCTGCAGCTTCTAAAGCAGCTGAAAAGAAACCTGCACAGCCAGAGGAAGCGGAAGCTGATCGGGCAGAAAAGGAGAAAGCTGAGAACGAACAAGCAGATAAAGAGAATGAAGAGAGCGAACATGCCGATCAAGAACAGCAAAAGGAATCTGAAATTGATTCTTCTTCAAGTGCTAGTGAGGAGAGCAAAAAGGAACAGGTTGGTACTAATGAAAAGTTTTAACATACAGGAATTTCATTTGCCTCTATTCCATTTCAGTTTAATGCTTTGATGCATGATAGTACTCTCCTGTTGTAATGAATTGAAGAGGCAACATTTTGACTTGACTATCAGAAGTTCAATACATATCACTATATACTTGAAAACAGGATGCTCCAGAAGCAGCTCCTGAAAAAGAGCAAGCTGCCACAGAGCAGCAGCAAGTTGCCGAAAAGGAAGATGCTGCACAACAGGAAGCTGATTCAGATCAGAAAGCTGATGCTACAGAAGAAGCGGAAGCGAAGGAAGAGAAGGAGGACGAAAGTGAGGATGAAAAGCAAGATCAAGTAAAGCCAGAAGAGGAATTGAAGAAGGAAGAGCAGGCATTAGAGGCAGGGAAACAAGAGGTAAAAGCAGAGGAGAGCCAGGATGAAGCTGAAGATGAAGATGAGAAATCAGAAGAAGAGGGAAATGCTAAGGAAAAGAAGAACACGGAAGAAAAGAAAAAATCATGTATGCAATTTTTCCTAACAATATTTTGGTTATGTCCTAAGTGGAGATGCTGATGAAATCAATACTTCTTAAGGATAAGTCTAAACTACTATTATGTCTTCGTGATGGCTCCACTTCCTTGAGATTGCACATTTAATTTGAAAGGAGAATACTACTTCCCATTCATCACTCTTAACAAATTTACTTTCACTATTGAACGGTCTCTCAATTATATTTTAGACAAGTGCAACTTGAAATTCAGTAAAGTTGGCTGCTATAAGGACCAAAACAAAAAACAACGTCCATTGAATACCTACGTCATGAAGGACGTGAAGATGACTTCATTCCAGAAGAAGAGTGCCCCTGCAACAAAATCTTCAATTTTCGATAATGCTCTCCCTGATTTTGCATGTCGATGTGCAAATGAAGCCATCGGACGTGGAAATGCATTATTTGGCCTTCAAAATTTAGGTGGGTTCTTTTCTTAATTTTATTTTGATTAAAGTTATTTTTTTATAAAGCAAACAAGTTTTTCTCAATTCTAAAATGAGAATAGATTGTACTTTTATCAGAAAAAGTTACTTCAATCTCTTCAGTCAAATTAGAATCTTGTTCTACTTGAAGAGAGTAATGATAACTGCAAAATAATATTCTTCTTCATAATGACCCTTGATTGGACACATCGAGAATGCATTAGTGGCATGCTGGCCAGGGGGGCGAGAGGGCACGTACCCCTTTGAGAATGACTTTTTAGGGGCGTGAAACAGAGAAATTAATATTTAACCATACTTTTTGAGCTCTGAATGGGCGTCAGGTTGAGGCTTGAGGGGACGTTATTTGTCTTAATAATGAAAGTCCCCCCCCCGTAGAATGTACTCTCTCAGCATACAAATGAAATGCACTGGTGTAAAATATAGCGAAAGGAGTATTCTAGTTCACAGTTAGTCTTTAGGCTCTGTGTATGTTACTCCATCATGCGCCAACTGATGGTGCAACTTACTTTGGGCGCACAAGTTTGACAATTATGTCTGTTTTTAGCAATGTAATCGACTACTTTATCAACAATTTCTCATCCAACTCTTAAGCATCCATACAAAATCAAAATTTTCTTAATGCACCATTTAATTCTTGATCCAGGTAAACAAAAGAATTCGTTCTCAATATGAATGGCTTTAGTAATTTCATACTGTGCTACCTAGCCTTCTTTTACGATATCCTAGTGAAGAGTTTCGATAGCTTGATACACGTTTTTTTACAAGAAAACAATTAATTTGCCTGAGCTTCAATTTTTTTAACTTTTCCCGAAATTGAGCCTGAGATTTTCTTAAATAATTCTTTACTTTTAATGAAATAACCTGTCTAAAATGGTGTACAATTTCGTTATTAATATTGTATGCATGAATTTGAATTCAATATCTAACATTTTGACTGCAATAATGACGAAATATTGATTTTTGGCCAATAAAACACTAAAGTTTGGAAATTGAGCCTCGTGATTTTATTAACATTATCTTAAGATTTTGACTACTTGAGCCTCATTTTCTTATAAAATTTTTTTTCTATAAAAAAGCCTGTAATTATATTGCGAATAATACCAATTGGCAATTTTTGGATCATCTTCTAATTCTTGCCCTACTCAAGTATAGAATGACAATCAGGGCTTGAGCCTACCTAGTAACTTGCTCAAGGAATAAGCTGTAAGATGGAATAAATTCAAATCCTTAATTTTGCATTTTTTACAACTGGTCCTCAGCTACATGAATCTAAAGATCTATGGTAAATCTCAAACACGATGTGTATGTCTTTAAACTGGATCGCCAGCATACTATGTGATATTGTATGAGTTTTGAAATACTGTGCACTTCTGCTGGCAAACTTTCAATAGCCTTGATAAGTCAGATATTGACTCCTACCAGCTGAAAAAGCCCTATATATCTTTTCCATAACTCAAAATTGTTGCTTTTCCATAATTTTAAGCTGAATGCTGGACTGGTCCTGATGACTCAAAATACGACAAAGATGGCCAATCTAATGAATGTGTTGGATTTGGCATGAACGAATGCAAAAAAGAAGATGAAATGTGTGCTGGAAAGGCAGGCTCCAATTTCGTTTACTATATTGATGTACCTGAGCACACGAAGTCTGCCGAAGAAGCCAAGAAAGAAATGGAAGAGATCAAAAAGAAGGAAGCAGAAATGAAGAAGAAGGCAGAAGAAGCAAAGAAGAAGAAGGCAGCTGCAAAGAAATTGAAGAAGAGTGAGTATTCATTAAAAGATGCATGCAGCAGATACTTTATTCGTTTGAATTCCAGTTGAGGCCTTCAATATGTTCATCTTATTTCAAGGATTTTCACATACCATTTTGCTATCAAGAACTGTAAATCTGATGACAGCCTAGTATTACTTGCGTAATCTGATCCTTGAGTAATGTTCTGTGCAATGCAATAATAGCTTCTTGACCTCCTGCGGATTTATCTTCACTAAAAAGTAATGTCGGTTGATGCGTTGTGATTAAAGAAAGTGTTTTTTTACTTTTTTTGCAATTATCAATCTCTAAATACATTTATAGAGAGCAAGAAGTCAGGGAAAGGAAAGAAGCACTCAAAGAAACATTCATAAGGTGATCAACAACATTCTGCAATAGAAATAAACAGACAGCAGACCGATGCGGACAAAAATTCTCAGTGAGACGTTCATCCGGAATTGAATAGCTCATCTACATACAAAAGAAGAAATTCATGTAGATAGAAAAAATGCATTAACACATTCTAACTGTTATGTTCCTAATGTTTTTAGTGATGATATTGAAATTGACTTTGTTCTAAAAAGCTGTCCTTCATGTGGTTACACTGCCTCTTGATCGATCTATGAAATTGAAATATTAAAATACTATTGTAGGAACTCATGTTTTTAATCAAAAGCTAATTCGAGGATAAATGAATAGATTGGCTCCAGAGAAGCGCTAGTGTAAATTTTCACACTTTTCTTTGCATCACAAAGGACATACATTTATTACAAGAATCTCATCTACTCGTACTCTATCGCACTACTTCGTACTACTCTTGTGTTGCTCTTGTACTCTAGTTTACTCACTCTAATCTATGTTAGACTGTGTTACGATTAATATAATGATAAATGAGGAATAACGGAAATAGTATAACCAATATGAATTGAATGTGCAATTACTCTACCCAATAAAAATTAAGAAAAGCATCTGAGTGATTGTATCTTATTTGACTAATTGTTTATCCAAAGCACTACAAAAACAATTACTAATTTTCCTATATTGATTCTCATAGTGAGACTTAACGTAATATCTACGTATGTAAACTGCATGCAATAAGCTTCCTACACAATTTCTAAGCAAGAATGATTTAATAGAAACGACACAGGCGCAATTGGAGATTCCCAAAAACTATATTGAGATACTGAGCATTGACACGCAAAATGTTAAAACAGTAAAACATTCAGTGGTGGCTAAAGCAGTGTTTGATTAAGAATTGTGGAGCCTGATGCAGACTGTGTGCCATAGCCGTACCAAGCAAGTGCTTTCATATCATGGCACAAGCTCGACACTTCACATGACAATTGATTCAGGCATCAGGTGGTAGTGATGGTGGTGGTGATGGCAGTGGTGGTTGTGATGGCGGTGGTGGTGGTGGTGGTGATGATGGTGG